>JAYEPQ010000005.1:3495000-3532500 GCA_036321105.1 Dracaena cambodiana
ACCTTCAGCTATACCTGCAGTATTTTTATGGACTTCAGATTTTCCTTCACGCTTTGCTTTTTCATCTTTTTTTTTTTGAATTTTGCGGTCCTTTTCATCTGTCTTTTCTTGTAACAAAAATAGCAACTAAAAGAGCGAAGAGAAGACCGAAGAAAATATAGATGGAGGTGAATAAAAAGATATGGATTCTAGAGGTTTAAATGAGGAGATATTACTTGATAGGAATAAATGGAGAAAAATTATCAATGTGATCGATCCGGCGTGATTCTCTTTTGGTTTATATAGCCTATCTCAAGTACCTGGGATAAAAGGCTTAGTTGTTGTTGTTGTTTTGTGACAAAAATAACAAGTAATATCCTTTTCGATCTAGATTTACTTTTAAATCTGAAGTAGTTGCTTCTATCTTTTGATGTTGCTCTTCCTAAATTCTCTATGACAAGTGCTTCGGATTGTGATATGCCCAAGTTTTTTTATCTGAGTTCTTTATTAAGCAAACTGCTTGTAACTAAACTCATAGAGACTATGCTTTCTGGTATAGAGTTACTTAGAGACACCACCAATATCTCCAACTTTCTGGTAGTGAACTGAACAACAATAAAGCCTGTAACTCATTTTCAAGTACCATATTTATAGAGGAAAACTGATTAATAATACTTTGGATTTCATTCAAATGTTCGGCAATAAAAGAACTATCTCTATACTTTGAGCTAACTAATTTCTAATCAAGAAAGTTTTATTACCTGCTATTTTTCTCTCATAAAGACTCCCCAGTTTCTTCCAAAGAGACTGTGATATACTCTCAGTGGAGACATGATGAAATACAGTATCATCCAACCATTATCGAATGAATCCAATAACTTTTCTATCAAGCCTTTTCCAATTATCATCACTCATGTTCTTTAGTTTAGACACATCAACTTTTAAAGGTGCATAGCGATCATTACAATGTAAAAAAAATCTTCCATTCTTGACTTCCACATTCAGTTAGATTCTTTAAGAATAATCATGTGGCTTGTTATGGTCTCCATTGTTTACATACAATAGCTAACAATTTTAGCTTTGATACCACTATTGCGAAAAATGATATATCCTGACTTGTATGTAAACAATATATTAGTTATAAATAAATCAACAAGTCATAAATGACACACAGTATTATGTGGAATATCCTTACGGGAAAAGCCACAGGACACTCAAAGAGCAAATTCTACTATTTCAGATAAATAGTACAACCTTCCAAGTCTTGCAGAGAGAGCTCGGAAATATACAGAAAATAGAGAGCGATACAATATTAACTCCAACGCGAAAGAAACCTCCAACTTTATTAAAGAACTGTAGTCTGTAGTAGAATCACTAGACTAATACCATGATGGGTCCCACCTGAAGAGAGTTCTTCTCTCATGTTTTCCTCTCTCTATCTTCTCTTCACCCTTCCCCTTCTTGAATGGATTTTGATTTTGATTTGGAATTAATAAAATCAATGGATGAGTACCTATTTATAGGTTTAACCCATAGTGTGGAAACAAGATTATTTTTCAACTTCGGTAGGCAATATTTTTCATATGTTTTACTATTCCATCAACCATTTAACTATGCCATTTAATATGGGAGGTACTGACACTGAACACAAGCATAATTTATCACAATTAAGGACTCTAGAAGCGTGTGGAGGGGGGGAGTCCCCTAGGAGATTGGATTAAGTCCAAGCAGTACAATGTGGAGAGGGGTTTAGAGTTTGATTAATGAATTATTTATTCTGGAATATACGGGGGTTGGGTAACCCTACTAAACGTCATATAGTGGCGGAGGTGATTCGTACAAATAAACTTGATATAGTCTGCCTTGAAGAAACAAAACTCACAGACCCGAATTACAGGATACTTAGATCTTTGGGTCCAAGTTCATTTTCTTTCAAAATTAAAAATTCTAGGGGGGCTTTGGGTGGGATCATCATTGGAGTAAGTAATAGATTTATTATTTTAGATGTGTATGAGGGGGAATTTTCCCTCTCCGTCAATGTGAAGAGGCTATCGGATGGCTGGATCCAATCAATCACGGCTGTTTATGGTCCTAACGATACACAATTGCGACCTAGTTTTTGGGATGAAATTAGGTGTATCAAAGATAAATGGGATAGTCCGTGGATCATAGGGGGAGATTTTAACATCACAAGATTCGCCCATGAAAGAAAGGGGATCGATCGTCATCCTCGAGATCGGGCAACTTTTAACCAAGTTATTGCACAACTTGGCCTTATCGATCTACCTCTTGGCAGTCGGCTTTTTACTTGGTCGGATATGAGAGAAGCCCCTAACTTAGCAAGATTAGATAGAGTTCTAGTATGTAATAAATGGGATAACAAATTTCCATTAGCAGAATTCAAATCACTACAAAGAACAACCTCTGATCATGTGCCAATCCTCTTGGATTCAAGAGAAGGAACAAAAGTGATCCGAAGATTTCGATTCGAAAAATGGTGTGTTTGCCCGAAAATTTAATCTTTGATTCCATTGCAAAATTGATGAATTACAATGAGAATTCAGATTACAAAAATTTCGAGGAATTACAAGAACGGGAATATTAATTTATTCCCTTTTTTTCGTGGGTTCGGGTGGCGATGGAGTCTCGTTGATGCCTCCGTTGACCGTCCGACTGGAAGAGATGGCTCTGCTCCGCTTCTCAATTTCCCGAGCTCGCTTGAAATCTTCCCAAAGTCCAAGAATCCAAAAGTCCCTTCTCCAGTTAAATTCCTATATTTTATAAACCGAAAAAACTCCAAATCCGGCTCAATTCTCTCCTGAAAAATCGGATCACGGATTATCAGTCCAAAAATATGAAATAAAACAACGGAAAACAATAAAACAACGGAAAACAACCTGCGGGTTGGCACCCGCGGGATCGCCCCCGCGGGTTGCCACCCGCGGGAGCGGGGGTTCCAGCGGGATGCAACCCGCGGGCGCTCCCGCAGGTTGCAACCCGTGGGTGTGCCCACTTAGCAAATTTCGATTTTTTTTTTTTTTTTTTTTATCTACATAACCCCCTCCAAAGTTTTCGAAGTTCTGTATTGAACCGTACTGAATTTTGAAATACTTTGGATTCTTTAATTTTGGTTATAGACCTTTTAAAAGACTTGGTCGATAGAGATAATTGTTAACATATTCATTTATTCAATGACAAGCAGAGGTATGATTTTAACGTACTCATTAGAGGATAAGCAGAGGCATGATGTTAACATGCTTATTTTAGGTCAAGCAGAGGTATAATATTAACGTGCTTATTTTAATTCTAACCGTTCAGTGACATCTAGTATGACGAATCAGGAAAAGACAGAGGTGACATTAAACGTGTGTTGGAGCTTAACCTATTCAGAGGATCTGGTCGTGATAGGGACAAGCTGACTAAATAGAGGTGACGGTTAACGTATTTAGTTTTGGAATCGGACTATTAGAGGTAACTGTTAACTTGATAGTGAGATGATTTTTGTCAGAGGTGATTTTTAACTTAACGATATTAAAAGCAAGTTCGTCAGAGGTTGTAATGTTGGACTTGATGAAGTGTGAATTTTCTTTTCTGTCAGAGGTGAAATCTTAACGTGACAGGGGAGGGATTTAATCGGATCTTATCTCATTTGATTTTGAATTATGATGTCAGAGGTATGATTTTAACTTGACAAATATTTTGGAGTGTCGCTTGCTCTGTTGGAGCAAAATGACAAGAAAAGTTTTGCTGTCAGAGGTGAAATCTTAACATGACAGGAGATTTATCTGATCAGGATTTTTAGCAAACCCCCAGCTATCAACGGGTTTGATTTGCCTTTACCAACTACCGTTTGAGTCGGGCTAGCCATGCTATTCCCCTCAACATGGTGAGTTGTCAAGGATTTCGTTTGGGCTTAAATGCCAAACTTTTCCTCTTCCTTTTGCCTTAGCAGCTTAGGGTGATTCATGCCTTTTACCCCCAGCATGGTGGGGTTGGCGAGAATTTTATTCTCTTCCCGTAGCCTTGTCGGCGTTGAGTAATTCATACTTATTACCCCCAGTATGGTGGGGTTGGTGAGAAATTTATTCTCTTCCCGTAGCCTTGTCGGCATTGGGTAGTTCATACTTCTTACCCCCAGGATGGTGGGGTTGGCAAGAAATTTATTCTCTTCCCGTAGCTTTAGCGGCGTTGGGCAATTCATACTTTTTACCCCCAGTATGGTGGGGTTGGCAAGAAATCTATCTCTTCCCGTAGCTTTAGCGGCGTTGGGCAATTCATACTTTTTACCCCCAGTATGGTGGGGTTGGCGAGAAATCTATTCTCTTCCCGTAGGTTTAGCGGCGTTGGACAATTCATACTTTTTACCCCCAGTATGGTGGGGTTGGCGAGAAATTTATTCTCTCCCCGTAGCCTTGTCAGCGTTGGGTGGTTCATACTTATTACCCCCAGTATGATGGGGTTGGCTAGAAATTTATTCTCTCCCCATAGCCTTGTCGGCGTTGGGTGGTTCATACTTATTACCCCCAGTATGATGGGGTTGGCGAGAAATTTATTCTCTTCCCGTAGCCTTGTCGGCGTTGGGTGATTTATTTTTTTTTACCCCCAGTATGATGGGGTTGGCGAGAAATTTATTCTCTCCCCGTAGCCTTGTCGGCGTTGGGTGGTTCATACTTATTACCCCCAGTATGATGTGGTTGGCGAGAAATTTATTCTCTTCCCGTAGCCTTGTCGGCGTTGGGTGATTCATTTTTTTTTCATTTTTTTTTGATGTTTTTTCTTTTTTCTTCTTTATATATATATATATATATATATATATATATATATATATATATATATATATGTATATATATATATATGGGGGTTTAAATTAACCGCCTTGAGCCCATTTTTTGGGAATTGTTGTGAGCTCAAGTGGTACCTTTAGACCTCACACATTAAATGTGTCGGAGTTAGCTCTAACTCCTTTTTTGTTCAGCTTTGAGCTGAACTGCTCCAGCGTCAATCAATGCTTGAATTTTATCTTTTAAGATAAAACAATTTTTTGTGGGGTGACCTACAATCCGATGGTACAGGCAGTAATTCAGATCGTTAGTTTTCCCTACTTCTTCAGGTCTCTTGCTCTCCGGCAATTTAAGCATCTTGCGTTTGGTGAGCAGATTGAACATAGTAGCAGTATGTTCATCCTTGAACGAATACTGCTTTTGAAGCCTTGGTGACTTTGCTGTGTTGCTTGTAGTCGGCCATGGTTTCTGCTTCGGTGTACTTTCTACCGCCATTGCTGTTATGTCTTTCCCTTTTGAACGGGAAAAATGGAATAGAGATTCGTTTGCACCGTCTCCGATTGCAGACTGTTGCATTTCGAGACGTCGAAGTATTTCTTCGGCCTGTTCGCCCTGCTTAAGCAGATCCTTCCATGACTTAGATTCGACCGAACCCATCTTGTCTAAGATATCGGTCAACAAGTTATGTCTGCAGGTTTCCACAAGCGTATCCTACATCATGCCATGTGGGCATCGAACGGAAAGTTCTCGGAACCGCTCGACATAAGTTTTGACCGTTTCGCCTTCTTCTTGCTTCGCTGCTAGCAAAGATAATATGGAGACTTCTGTATCATCTTCAAAGAATCGGGCTAGGAACTCACGTTCTACATCAGCCCAAGATTTAATTGTTCCCTGGGGAAGTTGCATAAACCAGGTAAATGCGGGCCCCCGTAAAGTGCTCACAAATATCCTAGTCATAGTTGGATCATTCTCCATGAGATATCCTGTCTGTGAGAGGAAATAGAAGATGTGTTGCTGCGGCGAACCTTTACCGTCGAATGATTGAAGATTCAACGGTTTATATTTTGCAGGATAGGGTACGGTCTCCCATTCTATGGGATATGGACGAACTACCCCCACCTCTTGTAGCTTTTTGCGATGAAGAAGAGCTTGTAATTGGTTCTCCATCTTCTCTATTTTCTCTGCTTGAGGATTGATAATAACTTTCACTTCCTCTTCCTCTCTTGAATGAGGAGGCACTTCTTCATCTTCGTCTTTGCTGTCTTCATTTATTTGGACAGGCCATTTTCCTTTCTGCCGACTAGAAATGAACGGCGATGATTGGTTCTTTCTAGTTTGAGCCAGCAACTCAATCAAAAATTGTTTCATTTCTTCTATGGTCTCTTCTTGCTGTTTGAGAAGTTTTTCTTGTCTCTAAAGCCTTTCAGAGACTTCTTCTAGAAGCGCCATCTGGTTCGATAGAAACTCCTTTTGATCCTGGAGTGATTTCCTTATCCGAAGGGTTATTTCCGACCACCTTTTTGCCTTTATTAACCATATTTGATGAAGCAGCAGGTAGATCGGTCCCAGAGTATGCCTTTTTCACCGTCCGTATTCTTTTAGGTTCGGTGATCTGCTCAAAAACGAATTGTCTCGGATGGCACTCGCAGTTTGATAGAACAGTTGAGATTAACTGTTCACATTGGCATTGAGGAGTATTCTGTGCAGAGTTCTTCTTCCAATTGAGGAATTCTCTCAAGTCTTGAGGTATCTTCTCCTCTCTATTTGCATCTTGACGTATTTTGAGTCTCAAATTTGGTTCATAATACTGGAGAGTTTGTAATATTTCAGGGCTGAGCTCTTTTCCAGCATTAGATTGTTCTCCAACCCTTCTGCGATTCTTCTGGAGTGTGTGCTGGCCTGCGCAGTTGCACGGGCCTCGTACGCATCTGACTTGTTCTTCGGGATTTGGAGGATTCTATCATGAATATGTTCATCCGAAGAGAAATTTGAAGACCTATCCTCAGGTGAGTTCATGAGCACATCCTTATATTTGTTTGTAGAGGAACGGGATGGTACACCTGAGAGAGTAACCAAAAAGTTAGATGTGCGCTGTGTGCTCACTGCGCGTGTGCCCGAATAGACACCAGAACCAACCCTTGATTTTTTCTGCGGAGTGCAACCCACGGGTTGCAACTTGCGGTGTGCAACCCGCGGTTGGAACCGCGGGTTTGCACCCGCGGTTGCAACCGCGGGGTTGCACTCGCGGGGTGCAACCCGCGGTTGGAACCGCGGGTTTCCACCTGCGGTTGCAACCCGCGGTTGGAACGCGGGTTTCCACCCTCCAACCGCGGGTTTCCACCTGCGGTTGCAACCCGCAGTTGGAACCGCGGGTTTCCACCCGCGGTTGCAACCGCGGGGTTGCCCCCGCGGGGTGCAACCCGCGGTTGGAACCGCGGGTTTCCACCCGCGGTTGCAACTTCGGGGTTGCCTCCGTGCGGTGCAACCCGTACTTCTGCCTGCGGATTTTTATTTTTGGAATTTTTCTTCTCTGATATTTCCTAATCTGGATTTTTTGACCGCAATTTTCCAGAGGCACTGTTGAGGCGGGCCCGCTGGGCCTTACGCCTAAGGTTTCTCTTCTGAGAGCGGGTCAGGGACTGGTTTGACTTTTGGCTTGACTTTGGAATGGGCGATAACGCCGTGTTCTTGACAGACGATGACTTCCTGTCAGTTCGAACGGGCGATGACGCCTCATAAATTCTCATAGGCGATGACGCCTTTCCGGTGGGCGATGACGCCTCACCTTTTTTCATCGTCACCCGGCGATGACGCCTAAGCTCCCTATCAGAGGAAGAAAGAAATTCCTCATATTTTTGCTGGTCAACTTCTATGACCAGCTTCTCAACTATTGAGCCAATCGGCACCCGGTCGGACTGCGCCACCAGATTCTCTGTGGTAAACAGAGGGGCTCCCACTGTGGTCGCCAGTTCTTGTTTGCCCGAAAATTGAATCTTTGATTCCATTGCAAAATTGATGAAGTACAATGAGAATTCAGATTACAAAAATTCCGAGGAATTACAAGAACGGGAATATTAATTTATTACCTTTTTTTCGTGGGTTCGGGTGGCGATGGAGTCTCGTTGATGCCTCCGTTGACCGTCCGACTGGAAGAGATGGCTCTGCTCCGCTTCTCAATTTCCCGAGCTCGACTGAAATCTTCCCAAAGTCCAAGAATCCAAAAGTCCCTTCTCCAGTTAAATTCCTGTATTTTATAAACCGAAGAAGCTCCAAATCCGGCTCAATTCTCTCCTGAAAAATCGGATCACGGATTATCAGTCCAAAAATAGGAAATAAAACAACGGAAAACAATAAAACAATGGAAAACAACCCGCGGGATCGCTCCCGCGGGTGGCCCCGCGGGTTGCATCCCGCGGGTGCAACCCGCGGGTGTGCCCACTTAGCACATTTCGATTTTTTTTTTTTTTTTTTTTTGGTATCTACATGGTGGCTGGAGCATGTGGAGGTACACAACCTAATTAGGGAAAGCTGGGCTCAACCGACTTCAGCAGTGGATGCCACCAGTAACATCTGCATAAAATTGAGACGCCTCCATCGATTACTATGGAGATGGGAATATAGATATAGACTTCAATCTAAGGAATATAAAGAGGAGACTCTACATCAAATGGAGCTGCTAGAAAAATAGGAAGAAGTAAGACAACTAAATATGGAGGAGAATGCCAGATGGATTTGCGAAGGTTTTTGGAAGAAATATACCGAAAGGAGGAAATTAGGTGGAAACAGAGGGCACGTTGTAAATGGTTGAAAGGGGGTGATGCCAACACTGCTTTTTTTCACAAATCTACTTCTATGAGATTTAAAAGCAATAGAATACACTATCTCAAGACGGACAGAGCTGAATTACAAGGCCCACAGATTCAAGAACATGCCTACCATCATTTTAAACAATTGCTTGGGTGCAAACACCCATTCAGACTTCAAATGAAAGAGGGCGCGTGGGAAGCCACTCCAAACCTAGTGGAGTTAGAGGAAGAATTCCAAGAAGATGAAATTAAAAAGGCTGTTTGGGATTTGGGACCCGATAAGGCACCAGGTCCGGATGGATTCCCTTTATTCTTCTATAGAACTTTCTGGCAGGAGGTCAAGGAAGATTTAAAGCGGATGCTTGATGAGGTCTACAGGGGCGAGGCAAGACTTGATAGAATCAATTATTCGTGGATCACTTTGATCCGCAAAAAGAAGCAGGCAGATCGCATTGGGGATTACAGACCAATAGCTTTGTTAAATAGTACTATCAAGATAATTTCCAAGCTGTTAGCTAATCGTATTGCAGGAAAAATACAATTGATGATAGGAGACTACCAGACCAGTTTTCTAGCAGGAAGAAATATTCTGGAAGGAGTGGCGACCGTATATGAGGTCATCCACTATTGTAGAAAACTTAAGCTGGGGGTTTCCTACTAAAATTGGATTTCGAAAAGGCCTATGATATGGTAGATTGGGATTGTCTACTGGAGATTCTTCGATTGCGTGGATTTGGAGAAAGATGGATCTCTTGGATTGAGAGTTGGCTTTACTCTGCTAAAACACAAGTTATAGTTAATGGAGAAGTAGGTAAAGAGATATTATTGAGACGTGGGCTGCGTCAGGGTGATCCTCTGTCACCTCTACTCTTTGTTTTAGTGGCGGATGATTTAAATGTAATGGGTAGAAAGATGGCGAGGACCGGCTTGCTAAGCGGCCTTCCTGGGGCACCTTCTGTTCCCATCTTTAACTTACAATATGCCCATGACACACTTATATTTGGAGAAGGCAATATCAAAGAGGCTGTATATATCAAGGGGCTCCTATGCTACTTTCAAGCATGGTCAGGATTTCGAATTAACTTTGCTAAGAGTACCCTTATTAACTTGGGGACAAAAAACCTCTCATACACTTTTATATTAGAGATTCTTGGCTGTGTAGAGGAGAAATTCCCGATCAAGTACTTAGGCATCCCCATCAAGCCAGGAAAGTTTTCTAAGCAAGATTGGAGCTCTCTACTTAATACTTTCGAAAAGAGATTGGAAGGATGGAGAAGTAATTTACTTTCCTTGGGTGGGAGAGTGGTATTACTTAATTCGGTACTAACCGCATTACTCTTGTATTATATGTCATTCTTCCTATTACCTGGTTGGATGAGAAACATGATAGATAGCATACGGAAGAACTTCCTATGGAATGGAGCCTCCAATACTAAGAAGTATCATTGGATTTCTTGGAAACATGTCTGTAGACCAAAAAGGGCGGGAGGACTTGGTGTATTAGATTTAAAACTCTTTAATTTATCATTAATGGCAAAGTGGTGGTGGTATTTAATTTCTCGCCCGCAGGGCTCTTTTCAAAAATTGATGTCAACAAAGTACCGCCCTAAGGAGGCTACCTGGCTCACAAATTCTCGACAGATGAACTCTACATCTAGATTCTAGAAGGGAATTTTGCTGACTCGAGTTATTGCCTGGCCAAGCTTGGAGTTTAAACTAGGCAATGGACAAAATATAGATTTTTGGCATGACAGGTGGTGCTCTAAGATTCCGTTAAAATTGTTATTTCTGCAAGCTTATCTACTATCACGGGAGAAGGATGCCAGGGTATGTAGGATGTGGGGCCGTGCTAGATGGCATTTGAATCTTCGGCAACCATTTTCTGTCACTGAAAAATGCCAATGTAGAGTGTTGCGGTCCATCCTTAGTAATCTCTCTCCAAACCAAATGCTTGTTGATCAACCTCAATGGAGGTGGAGCATGGATGGGAACTTTTCAGTTAAAAACACATACAATCTTTTTATGGATAGTGGTATTGTCCTGAACGAATCCAATTGGATTTGGAAGGTAGCTTATCCACCAAAAATTAGGGTGTTCCTCTGGTTGGCGATCAAAAAAGCTTTGCTCACTTGGCCAGCATTACAGAAAAGAGGTTGGATTGGACCAAACTTTTACGTCCTATGTAATAAGGACGGTGAATCCACCGAGCACCTCCTTTTGAATTGTTCCTTTACAAGCGAATTGTGGGTGAGTTGTGCCCAAAAGTTTGGGATTAATATCAACACAGGGGTATGTGCTAGTTTTGAGGATAAATTATGTGTTAGAGGCAAGAAATCACATTTGGCTAGAACCCTAGTGGCGGCTTTATGTTGGAATGTTTGGAGTGAAAGAAATAGTAGGATATTTAAGTCTACTGCACGCCCATCACACTCATGCATACGTATAATTATTCATGATGTCTTTTTTTGGGCAGATATATCTTCGGACGAAGAGAGGATTCAGCTTTCAGGCGGGACGTCTGGAGATGGAGTCAGTGATATTTCTCCATCTCCGGCTCAGACTTGATTATCGGCTTCTGGGAACCTTATGGTGATTATTCAGAAGAGCATGTTGTGTGGAGCTTGTGATATACTGTTTAGATCCTGTTGTTGTCATTTGACCACTTATCTGTACTCTTTCTCTACTTTTTCCTAGCTTAGTTTTTATGTTTTCATCTATGTACTTTTGCTTTGAACTTTTATAGTTCTATTATCAGCTTGTTAATGAAACACGGAGGGCTTCTACCCGCCGTTTTTGCTCAAAAAAATTTAACTATGCCATCTAATCATCCTCTTAATTTCTCATACCTAATCTATTTTTGGGTTGGATTAATTCTAACACTTGCACAAAAGAAAGATAAAGTAAAGAAATATCAAGTCGCATTCAATGACATATTCTGATTTTGTAATTTCCTTGAGAATGGACATTTTTGTCTTCCCCAGAGAAAAGAATGGACATATTTGCAAATTGGCTGAGGATCAGAAAGGTGATTGCATATGAGGAAGATTTTTTTTACAAGATCGCAATCATCTACAACCAAATCGAATCAAGACCACAATCATGTCGAACCAAATCAGATCACATTCATCACAATAATATTTGTCTACTCGATATCTAGGATAGGGATACACCTATAGAGACTTGGTTAGATTTTAGTTATAGTTTCCAGATTCACCAAGCAAGGGAAACAGAGACATAGCAGGAAAATATACTAAACGATGGGATCATGTATGGTGAATCAGCTATATATCATAGAAAAAATCGACATCAAGTATTGACGAGATATTTTCTTTCCCCATTCATCAAGTCAACATCCCTTAGCTGTCGCAGCGGAATAAGCAAAAGAGAGGCTGGATTGGTCCAAGCATCTGTTCTCTTTGCAGTAGAGTAGGGAAGAGCATTCACCATCTCTTCATCGAAAGCCGGTACACAAAACAAATATGGAAACAATTATTCTCCACAGGAGGAAGGTTGAATGGGGTTCGAGTTTTCAATCGTATCGTGGATATTTGGACACAGCGTACATACCATGCTAGGAGCACGTTAGTTGGTGCAGTTTTGTGGAATATCTGGCTAGAACGGAATAACTACAGTTTCTCATCTTCATGCATCTTGATCAATCCTATATCTTTATATCAACGAATAGATAGCATTACGATACTATGGACATATTATAATCAGCTAACACAGAAGCAGGACATAGAGGCCAGGCAAATCCGTTATGATCCACGAAGACGATTGGACTTCCTAACAATTGCTAGTCAGGAGGGAGATGACCACGAGGGAGCAAGGGGTCAAAGGAGCACGTACGCATGGAGCTTCACCGGCTACTTCATCGAGCTATACCATGCCCGTATGGAGCAGGGGTGGGTTGATTTGTGTATGCATGCTCTAGTGTAGCTGGGGACAGTCTCGTTACTTTCGTAGTTGTAGTCGCTTTATATTTAGTAATAGTCCCTCTTATATGAGGGATGCTAGTAGACTAATAGACGAAATATATATATATATATATATATATATATATATATATATATATATATATATATATATATATATATATATATATATATATATAGTAAACGGGAAATACACCGACGGTGAAGAGAGTTCCTTTACTGCCGCTTAGGTGGCCCAATAAAATTATTACACGTGGCGCTACTTAAAGTAACAAATAAAAAAACTCTCTTAAATACCCTTTGAGTAGCACCACGTGTAATAATTTTATTGGGCCACCTAAGCGGCGGTGAAGGAACTCCCTTCACCGCCGGTGTATTTTCCGTTTACTCATATATATATATATATATATATATATATATATATATATATATATATATATATATATATATATATATATATTGGTATGTCCTGTTTTTAAAACGTGGGGGGAGATACACGCCATCTTTAAAAAAAAGAAAAAAAAAAAAAAAAAAAAAAAACTCAAGGTGCGCGTCTTGATGCCCTGCAGTAATGGTTGCAGCATATTTGATTTTTAAGATCTCTGGATAAAATTGAACAACGGTCCTGAAACGGAAAAAAAAAAATTTCCTCTTAAATATTACATTCAAGAATGGAGGGAGAATTGGACTGGCTGGAAGTAATTCAAGTCATTCCATCTAGAGGTTTCAGACAAAAGTGGACGGGCTAGATAGAAAGTTGGTTGAATTCAGCCAAGACAAACATTATGTTCTGTTTAAAGCTTCATTAATGGAACATAGAGGATAATGCTCGCCCGTTTTAACTTCAAAAAAACACATTTTGTGTAATGGCATAGCTGGAAAAGAGATAAAATGTTGAAGAGAACTCAGGCAGGGAAACCATTTTTCTCCATTACTGTTCACACGGGTGGTATGGACTCATTGCAATTAAAGAAAAAGCCAAGACGGCTAAGCTAATGAGGAGTTTACCTGTTGCCAAGAAGATTCAAGTCACAAATTTACAACATGCAGACAATATGATACAATTCGGCAAAATAGACATCGAAGAGGTCATCGGAAGTAAGTGGATCCTACATACTTTCGAAAAATGATCGAGTCTGAAGATCAATTACGAAAAAAGCCAATTAATCTTTATTGGGGATACAAATATGAGTAAAATGATAATGGAAAGAATCCTAGGATGCTCAAGAGGGACATTCCCAATAAAATATCTGGGGATACTATTACAAGCCTGGTCTGGACTCATAGACAAGATACAGAAAAAGCTAGAAGGATGGCAAGGGCAGGTTCCAGTCATTAGGAGGTCAAATTGTGTTAATCAACTTAGTATCGTCCACAACACTGTTATACCAAGTTTCCATTTACAAGATGCCAAAATGGGTGAGAAAAAAAAAAACTGAGAGAATAAGAAAAAATTCTTGTGGGGAAGAGTGGGACATAACAACAAATTGTACAACTTAGTTAAATGGGAAAACGTTTGCATTAAAAAAAAATTAGGGTGGGGTTGGGGGGTCACAGCTAGAACTAATGAATTTAACTCTGCTAATGAAATGGTGGGGGGAACCAGTAGACACTCTAGACAAAATAGTAGGTCACATTCTCAAGGAGAAATACAATCACAGACTTGACATATGGATGGAGACAAATAGAAAAAATAGAATAACATCACAATTTTGGAAGGGTCTACGAGAAATGAAGGCAATCTTTTTGGCAGGAATAAAGTTTTCGTTAGGAGAAGGGAATAGAGTCAGTTTTTGGAGAAACAAGTGGATAGAATCGGAACAATTGTTTTTTATCATTTCCCATACTGTACTCGTTGGCCAAAGATAAGGAAGGTTCAGTAAAGATGCATTTCCATAGGGGGAACGTATAGATTGACACCTGCAAATAAATGGGGATTATAGGGTACAAGAGGAGAGGAATAAATTTTTCAGAAAATTGGAACAACTGACTCCAGCCAAAATCAAGAAGATATCACACACTGGTTATGGACTAAGTGAGGGACATATATGCTGGCTTCGTGTTATAATATTATCACGTGCAGAGAGAGAAGAGACAAGATAGCGGAGGAGGTCTGGAAATTTAAAGCCCCCAGTAAAGTACGGGAACTTCTAAAGGGGCACAAGTTTTTTCCTAGTGAGCCCAGATTTCCTAGTGAGCCCAGTTTCATTTCAGTAAAGAGGCAAATTTCTTAGTGAGCATAGTTTTATTTCCAAAATACCCTTCGTATATTTCCTCATCTCCACACCGTCTCAAAACCCACCGCAGCTTCTCCTTCCTCTTCTCTCAAGCTCCTTCTCCTTCCGCCTCAAACCTACCGCCGCAGCAGCTTCTCCTTCCTCTTCTCTCAAGCTCCTTATCCTTCCGCTTCAAACCCGCCGCCGCAGCTTCTCCTTCCTCCTCAAACCCGCCGCCGCAGCTTCTCCTTCCACCTCAAAACCCAAACGCCTCAAAATTATTAACAAATTAAAAAAACTCAAGCTCCTTCTCCTTCCAAACCCGCCGCTGCCGCCGCCGCCGAGCCACACCCTGCCGTCGAAGCCTCCACCGCCGAGCCACACCTCACCGCCGAGCCACACTCCGCCGCCGAAGCCTCCACCGTAAGTCTCCTTTAATTTAATTTTAATTTTATTTTATTTAGTTTATTCTTGTTTGGTCTGTGACTGCCCTGAAAACTGAGAACTTTTTGTTTGGTCTGATAATATTTAAGAATCGGGAAATTCTAAACGAGTACATTTTTTTGTTAATTTTGATTTTTAATATTTAGATTATAATTATGAAGAAAATATAATATTGTAATCGTAGTTGTACAATATGCGAAAATTTAGTTATTTTTCTAATTATAGATGTTAATATTAAAATTTATTAGTTAATTTAGAAGTTTAATCGTATTGTCCTAATAGTTGATTAAGTAATAAAGGATGGTTTCAATATCTTTAAATTTTAATATTACACTATCTTGTAGTTAAAAAATAAATAGATAAAATATGATATTTGTAGCAAATTATACTTTGTTACTACTTACTTACACATAAAAAATTTACTGTTTTGATAAAAAACATTTATGAATGAAATATTTTTGTATTGCATAGATGGATCCAGTAGAATCTTCTCGCGTTCGACCAACTGCCTCGTTAAGGAGGAAGAAAGTAGCATCTCGACCACAAATCCAATGCCCGATACGAGAGAGAGAAATCAAAGTGGCTGTAGATACTGAATTAAATGTAGAAACTCCTAATTTGATCAGATATGATAGTGCAAGACTAGAAGAAGGGAATACTGATGCAGGAGGCTCTCAAGATGATCTTCATGAGTCAAATTACCGAGGTCCAGTTGATTTATCCGTACTGAAGAGTTTCAAGACGCACGTTGCTTTTTTCGTTTTAAAAGATGAGGTAATTATTTCCCGTTAAAAATTATAAACCACTCTATTGTGTGTGTGCATATGTTATGACTATAGTATATATACAGGAACGAGATCCACTTCGATGTATTAGTCACTGGAGAAAAATAAGTGCATGGTCATTATTGACACCTGATCCATGCTAACTGGTTGCACTCAGCCAGAAGAACCACCAGAAGAGCAAGCAGAGGAACCAAGACAAGATCAATCCACTCCTAATACACCCGATACGGCAATTATGGCTCGAACCAGAAGCAGACGTCAACCCCCGAGGAAGACAAGGAGACAGTGATTAGATTATATGAGTTGTGTATTGATATGGACGATGTAAGGAATTTCAAGTGGCCGGTATAACTGTTTTTTGCAAACATTTTGATGAATTTGTAGAATATATGGTTTTGTTTGTAATGAACCCTACTGGTCGCTTTTTGTTCGATTAATATATACACTACGTTTGTATTTGATCTTATTTCTTTAATTTGTATAAGATCTTGTTTGTTTTATACGTTGGGGACCTTGTTTATAATCTTCACTATTTCATTGTATCAGTTATTGTATTGTTGTTTCATTATATCGGTGTATCAATGTATAATTGTATCATTATATCGGTGTATCAGGAGTATCATTGTATTTGTGTATCTGGAGTATCATTGTATCAGTGTATCAGTGTATCATTGTATCGGTGAATTATTGTATCAGCGTATCATTGTGTCGGTATATCAGTGTGTCGGTGTATCATTGTATCTTTTTGCTTCCTTCCCTATATTTCGATAATAATGTATAATTAGTTATTAATATAAGTCCTAAAAGTCACGTTAAATTGCGTAAACTAATAATATATCATTTTATTACATTAATAGAGTGAGTGAGGTAGTGGCGGAGATATCAGATCGGGTCAATCCCCTATCCGGACTGTCGACTGACAGTCCGAACAGATCAGGTCTGTTCGGACTTACAGTCCGAACAGACTAGTCCGAACAGACCAGGGCTATTCGAACTTACAGTCCAAACGGTCTAAAAAAAAAAGTGTGAGAGGGCCGGAGGAAGCGGGAGAGGGAAGAAGGGGCAAGATGGGAAGTTTTTTTTGAGGGCAAAGTTGATATTTATGTTAAAGTTTAACTGGACTCACTAGGAAAAAACTTGTGCCCCTTTAGAAGTTCCCGTAAAGTACAAGCCTTCCTGTAGCTAATATAAAAAAATACTATACTTACATTGGGATGGACAGACCCGGGAATGTGTTTATTGTCTTGTGCAGCAGAGTAAAACATACAACATATTTTTATAGAATGCCCATACACAATCGCCATTTGGAAAGGAGTGACAAGGGTTAATTGGGGGAGGGAGATACAAGGGATGAAGATATGTGGGAACAATGCATAAGTAAAAATAAAAATAAGGGGTATTTACTGGTTTGTCCCTCAAATCTTTATATATTATGATTTTGTCCCCCAAATCTTCATATTTAGGATTTTGTTCCCCAAATCTCATAAGTTACAACAATTTAGTCCCCCTCTCTAATTTTCCCTAACACAGTTAAATATTTGACCATTTAACCCCATTTTCCTCTTCTATTTTCCTCCTCTCTTCTTCTTCTCTCTTCCTTCTCTCTTCTCCTTTTCTCTATTACTCTTTTAGGAAAAAAATGCATGAACATGAACCCAATGAAGAAAAGGAGAAGAGAGGAGGAAAAGAGAAGGAGAAGAGAGGAGGAAAATAGAAGGAGAAGAGAGAAGGAAGAGATGAGAGATAATGAAGAAAAGAAGAAGAGAGGAGGAAGAGAGAAGAAGAAGTGAGAAGGAAAATAGAAGAGGAAAAGAGGGGTAAAATGGTCAAATATTTAACTGTGTTGGGGAAAGTTAGAGAGGGGACTAAATTGTTGTAACTTATAAGATTTGGGGGACAAAATCCTAAATATGAAGATTTGGGGGACAAAATCATAATATATAAAGATTTGAGCGACAAACCAGTAAATACCCCTAAAAATAAATGAATAACCATAGCAGTGTTACTTTGGCATACTTGGCTAGAAAGAAACTGTCGCATATTCTCATCAAAATTCATTTTACCAACATGCATTTGTCATAAAAAAAAATTTGAGCAAAAGACAGCGGATGGAAGTCCTCCGCATTCCATTAACAAGCAGATAATAGAATTACAATAATGTTTAAAAGAAGCACATAAAAACAACAAACCAGCTAAAAAAAGAGTACATATAAGTTTTGCCATGACACCTAGCAAGTCAACAAAGTACATCAGTCCACCAAAAACATCCAAAAAGTCTTCAAAAGGATCTCCAAATGCACGTTTATCACCTCTGGGTCGGAGATGGAAGAGTATCGCTGTCCTCGTCACCAAATGTCCCACCTGAGATTTGAATCCGCTTCTCATCCGAAGGTATATCTGTCCAAAGAAAGGTATCATGAATAATCGTATGAGTACAAGTATGTAAAGGGCGTATAGTAGAAGTAAAGATTTTACTATTTCTCTCTCTCCAAACATTCCAGCATAAAGCTGCTACTAAGGTTCTAGCCAAATGTGCAGATTTGCCTCTAACACATAATTTGTCTTCAAAACTATTACATACCCCTGTGTTAAGACTAACACCAAACTTACTGGCACACTTCACCCACAGTTCACGGGTAAAAAGACAATTCAATAGAAAGTGGTCGGTAGACTCTCCATCCTTATTACAAAGAACACAAAAGTTTGGTCCCACCTACTCTCTTTTCTGTAAGGCTGGCCAGGTAAGCAAGGATTTTTTAACCGCCAACTAGAGAAATACCCTAATTTTGGATGGACAATTAGTCTTCCAAATCCAAGTAGAGTTACTAAGAACGATTCCACTATCCATAAAATGGTTGTATGTACATTTGATAGAAAATTACTAATGCTATGGAATTATGGACAAGACAGGAGCATCAACAGTAAAATCAAGCAAGAGGCAGCATGCTAAGAAGGAGAGATCTAAGGAGAAGATTGGACCTACTTGAGCTCGTTTCATGGGATGAGGAAGAACAAGAGGATGGAACCCCCATAGAGTCGAATGCCACTATAAGAGGAGCTTGAAGAAGGTCATGGGAAGGCAGGTGACTCCCCGAGCATGTAGGAATAGAAAGCAACATGGAAGAGGGAGGGAGTTAGTAATTGTTGGAAATTTATGTAATGGAAAACATTTGTAGTGGTACTAATTATAGCCTCACATATTAGGGGCATATCTAGACAATTATATATGTGCTAGCTCGTTTCGCTAAAAGATATTTAATGAAATATGGGCGGATATACCCATCGGATTGCCTAAAAAAGAATGGAGGGAGAAAATGCTCTAGTTACAATCAGCAATAAACTCTGAATTTGTTTCCAATACAAAATTCAGAACTACAGAATAAATTCCTCTAGATACATATATGCCAGTGCTAAAGGGAAAGTATACGTGTGAGATACACAAAATATAGGCATGGAAAATATTGACTGTTAGGTGAGTTGCTTGTTGCTGAATGATTGGGAGCTTAGCAGAATAGCAACCTAATGTTATTCAATTTTTCAACTAGGAATTAATATAATATTTTGCATTTGCAGAATATAGAACAAGATAATCAACAATTTCTTGCGTATATGCCAACAACCTAACTGTTGGGTATGTGTCTCGCATCCAATAGAAGCAGGGATCTTAATCCTACTAGGATAACTCGATGAATTAGCTTAAAAAGTAAATAAGGTGATCAATCAAAATGGTGATTGGGCATGTGGTTGAATAAGGCTTATGTCTCCGTTAGGGGAATAACTGTTGGATTACATCTTGAATTGCCCTTAAATCGAAATCCAAATTTCTGATGCGAGAGGCTATGCTTTGTAGGCCTTAAAAACAGCAAGAGCTAGACACTTAAACATAGTACCATGTTGAACTTATCTGCATTCTTCTGAGGCATTAATTGGACCATAGTGATGATCGAGGCTGTAGCTTGTGATAACATATGAACCATTGCAATGTAGGTGCTACTGGTATCTTGATGGAGGAGAGAGTGATGTCAGAATTTGGGATTACTTGATAAAGATAGAGGATGGCAATGGTGATTTGGATGTTGTTGTTGTGAGGTTGTCACTGATGTTTAGTTGAACAGGGTGATAGTGGAGTGATGGCGGAGGGAGAATCTAGAGAGATTGGCTTTTTTTTCTTCTTTTTTGTCACCTTTTTTTTTTTTTTTTTTTACTTTTTTTTCCATTTTTTCATTTTTTTTCCTCTTTTTTTCCTTTTTTTTTCCTCACTTTTTTTTGCACTGATTTTTTTTTTCAGATCTGACTGCTCTCAAATATGATTTTCTCTCTTTTTTTTACTATTTTTTTTTTATCTTTTTCTCTAAAATAAAATCAAAGAGAAGATAAAGATGGAAGGGAGAAGATAGAGATGGAAATTTAGGCTCTGATGTCAATTTGACGCATGACGGAAATAGATTAGGGTTAGGGATTTAAGAATTTAGGATTTTTTGAGGAATTGAGGAAAAACAGATAAAATTCAGGAATCCATCCAGGCAAATCTACTCCCACTCTCAACGAATCGACAAGGAGAGATTTGACTCATGCGAAATCCATGCAATCAGGCTCTCAACCAAATTTCCAATAGTAATTAAAACACTACTATGCAGTCATAAATTTCTACTTGAATATTTATTTACAATTAACACTTAATTCCAGGGATTTAATTCACAAGAACGATTTCTTAGTGCATCCGAAAATACTCGATGTCTTTAGAATGTATGATCGGAAATTCTGAATTTATCACACTATGAATCTATTCTTCTGTTTAAGCAACTCTATCGCCTACAGTGAGTATAGAAAATGACCTCATGTACTATTATACCACAATCTTGGCATCACAACAATGTCATCTCATTCTAGCCGTACACCCTTTCTGTGTGATCTTAATCCACTTATGTAATTGATCCCAGCTTCAACATCTATGCTCGAAATCTAACTAAAAGACTATCGTTGGTCATATTGTAGAGTAATTGTCAACAAGAAACACTTGTTATAACCTGCCTCTTATAGCTGGTATATCTGAGTCACAAAAGTTACTATACATCTCAAGAGGCTCGGTCTACATCTAGACTGAACATAAATCACACATCTAGAAGCAGCATCGAAATTAGCTTAGGGATCAAATTTGGATGAATCGATCTCTTTGATGTCTCCTGACTTTGGATTTACTTTTCGATAGCAAATACGTTTGCCTTTGAAACGATTTGTTTCTAAACTGCACGAGCGAACACCAACTAGTCAAGTTCTTCCTGAGAGTTCGGCACATGCAATACAACTTATAAAGTATCAAAACAAAATGTTCCAAAGTCAGTCTTACTGCAACTCAATAGTCTTCCAAAGGTTCAAGCTGAACCACAACTAATTTAGGGATCATATTGATGTATCATTCACTTATATGATTCCTTAATTACCAAATCCAAGTCTTTCCGGTTCAAGACTCAAGAACACCAAGAAATAATATTCCAACTCCCCATACAAGTTTTAGTCTAAAAACTCCACAAAGTATTGTATTTGTATGCCCGAAATCAGAGTGCTACTTTAATTGCCATTTGAAATTGATTACAGCAAATAAAAAGAAAAATTACAACTTGTTGAATTACGGAGGAAGAAAAGAAATTGCTCTTTTCCTTTTTGATTGCATGGGCTCGCTTGGGCAGCACGGAAATATTGCTACTGTCTTCCATTGACGATCTGAACATTGATTGATCTTCTGTGGAACCAAACTTTAGACTTTGTTGGATAAGAAAGCTGTTAGCATTCTTTCATGTGGGCTCCGTGAATTCCTCCTCAGTTAAAAATCCTCCAACTTCTTTTTCCTCTATTGGATCTTGGACTTCTCTCGTTGATCCTCCATTCCTCTTTTTTCTTTTCTTTTTTTACTGGAGAATGCTATTTATAGCCATGGAAACGTAACCACTCCCGTATTTTCTCCTCGTTCTCTTCGTAATTGGAGTACTAAATCTAACATTACGAGAGAGAGTGGGGAGTTATAATAGATATTCCCAAATTTTGAGCGGAACAGCGCAACGTACTTCATGACGCACATGGAGAAGATGTTCCGCACCCGTTGGGAGCGCGCATGGCGCTCATGCACCCGTCTAGGCGAGCATAGACCTCCCCTAGGGGCACGGTGCTGGGCTTCCTGCGCTCAAGGCTGGGCCCCTGCGCTCAAGGCTGCGCATGCGATTGGGCTCCCTGCACGCTGGGGCCGACTCCCACACGTGCGCGCCCATCATAATTCACGCAAGGTTGGCCCTGCGCGTCCACTGGGACATGTGAGGTAAGCTTTGCGCATCCAGTGAGGGGCATGCTGATTCTTGTGGCACCTGCTTAGACGCGTGCGAGTGTAATTTAGTCCCGTGTCTTCTTTTTGAACTAAGCTCTTCAGTTTTCATAGTATAGAGTGAACTTTGGAGAGGTGCGTGCCAAGGATGGGCACACTTGGGAGGCGTGCATGCTGGGGATGTGGTTGCTCCAGGGCATGTGCATGCAGGGAGTGCACGTCGCTCTTGGGCATGCGCGCTCCTGGGCATGCCTAGGAGGCGCGCGCTCTTGGGCACGCGCTCCTGGGAGGCACGCGCTCCTTGGTGCGTGCTCCTCATGCTTAGGTGTGCGCTCCTCGGCGGTGTGAACTCTTCGATGCAGGTGTGTCTAGCACTCTTGTTTCAGCTGATTGTTTGAATTTTTTTTAATGCCTACGAAATTCTCTCCAAAGTTTTTGAAATTTCGTTATTGATTTATAACGAATTTCAAAATGCTTTGGACTCTTTTAATTTTGGCTATGTAATCTTCATTATGTGATGCGATTTTCATGGTATACTGTGAAACTGTCTTCTGAAGTCGCCACATTCTTAATCATATAGCTCTTATAGATGAACTGTTGAACCATTTGAAGAGCCTTAGATGTGTCTTGAGCTCTCAAATCTCAAAGTCTTGAACGTTGACTCAAGATCTGCTCCTGATGTGAGGTTATAACTCAACTGCAACTATTTTCTTCTTATGCAAGTCCACAACCTCACGTTTATCATTGTTGTTTGGAAGCTTCAATATCTCATATTGCTTGGGTGACAGATCATAATTTGCAAACCATTTCCCTAAATTGCTATCTTCCCACTATGTAGTTATTTCGGGTGTATTGCTGAATCTTTGAAGAACCTGTGGAATTTTGTCCACAAATTTTCTTGATCTTCATCGGTATATTGTTGAACCTCTTCGAAGTATCAAAGATTGCTTTTAGGGAATTCTTCCTGATGTGGTATAGTACAAAATTTTGGCCTTTGCAGTTGTGTCGTCCAGCTACTTTTGAAATATTGAAAATCATAACACTATTACACCTCTAAGAGCATTTTGGTCTTAATTGTCCTACAAATATAAAGTCTTAGATTTAGACTTCAACTTATAGTTTCGCCCCCAGAAAAGTTGTCCTCTCCAGCCAAAAACAAAGTTGCAACATGGATTGGTTCAATGACTGATAGCATAACACTCTGAATTCTATTCAGAGGTTGATAGCTTGATAGCATATGATAAAATTTTGTCTGTTCATAGGCAATAGCATGAAAGACAAAGGGATAAATTTGATGGACTTAGATAATTGTTAACGTGTATCATAGATGGTAACTCAAAATACTCAAAGGTTTCAGATGTGATAGAAAGAGTCTTCAAAAGAGTAAAATTATAACCATCAGTAACATTTAGTATGATAGATTAGAAAGTAGAGATATGATATTAACATGCTCTGTTAAATATTGACTCAAGCTATTCAGAGATTCTAGACATGATAGTGAGGGTTTTTTAAAAATGGGATCCTAGTCATTTAGTGATATTTAGGATGATGAATTACGAAAAGACAGAGGTATCATTAAACATGTCTTATGGTTAAATCTACTTAGAGTTTCAGGACATGATATTAATGAATTGATTAAACAGAGATGGGATTTACATATTTAATTCACCCGTTCAGTGACATCTAGTATAACGGAATTTGATTAAGAAAAGAGATATCATTAAAAATATCTCAAAGCTCAAACTATTCAGAGATTTTGGATGTGATAGGAATGAGATAAATAAACAGAGGTAACGATTAACATGTTTAGTCTTATAAGTCAACAATTAGAAGTAACTATTAACTTGATAGAGAAATAATCTTCATTAAAGGTACTTGTTTACTTAACGATATTAAAAATTAGTTCATCAGAAGTTGTATTGTTGGACATGATGAATTGTGGTTTTGGCTTTTCTGTTAGATGTAAAAGGTTAACATGACAAATGATTTAGTTGGATTTGATCCTACTGGAAAAATTGATTTGATTTTATATTTTGATGTCAGACGTACGATTTTAAGTGAAATATTTTGGAGGGTCACTAACTCTACTAGGAGAAAAAGTGATAAGGAAGGTTTTGCTCTCAGAGATAAGAATTTAACTTGACAGACAATCTAATGACAATCAGATTACCATGACTGGGAGTAATCCAAAATTTAGTTTGGATTTTTATTCATCAGAGGTTTTGACTTTTACTTGACAGGGAGCATTTGGAAACTTGAATTTAAGTCTCAGAAATAATTGTTAAAGGTATCTATTAACTTAACAATTGAATATTTTGACTGAGAAATTATAAAAGATTGAACCATTTCTTTTAGAGGTAAAATCTTAACATGACAATTGTGATTGATTTTATTAGGATTTTCAGCAAACCCTTTGCTATTAATGAATTTGGTCGCCTTTACCAATTACCGTTTTAGTTAGGCTAGTCATACTACTTCCCTCAGCATGATGAGTTGTCGAGAATTTTCTTTAGGCTTATATGCCAAATTTTTCCTCTTTCATTTGCCTTCATGGCTTTGGACAGTGATGCACCCTTATAATTGAATAGGGATACTCTGGTGGCAGATTTTTTGCAGGATCGTTAGCAAACCCCTAGTTATCAATGGAGTTGGACTAGTCATGCTATTTTCTTCAATATGATGAGTTGTTGAGGAATTTCCCATTGATTGACATCATCATCCGATTACCATATTGATTAATCAACCGATATGTTCTATTTGCATAGACCTTCTTTACTACAAATGGACCATCCCATTTCGGTTGGAATTTTCCTTTCATCTTGTACGTCATGACCATTAGTCATCTGACTGCTAAGACCAGGTCGCTATCTTTGAAAGTTTGTTCTTTCACATTCTTTTTGAAGGCTTGAGATATTCATACTGGATAAAACTCTATTTGTTGTTGAGAGTTTTAAGCGTTTTTCGTCTAATGCTTCCAATTCTCATCGTCGTTCGCTGTGTTTTTCTTCGATAGCCACTCTTGTCGCTAATGCCACCCGAAGGGAAGGAATCAGGATTTTCATAGGTAGGACAACCTCACACCCGTACATGAGGGAGAAGGGTGTGTCTCTTGTCAGTATTTTTACTGTTGTGCGATAAGCCCATAAACAAGCTCCTATTTTCTCGTCCCAGTAGCGCTAACCTATAGTGACGAATTTTTGCAGAAGCTTCATAATAGTTTTGTTGAATACTTCTGCTTGGCCATTGGCAGTTGGGTTGTATGGCGATGAAGCAATGTTTTGTTTTCTAAATTTGTCACAGAATTTGATATAGACCCTACTACTAAATTGAAGCGCTCCCTCCCAGCACGCAATGCGGAAGCGAGCTTCCCGAAGGCGCACTCGTAAGTATAATTTCCCCAGTGTCATTGCTGACGTTTCAGTTGCGCGACTGTGCTTTCGTGCGGGCGCTTCGAGCTGTTCGTTCTCAACAGGGACTGATTTGCTCTTTTCTATAAGTAAAGCCTCATATACCATAATCTTAGCATCACAATGTCATCTCATTCTACGTGTATACCCTTCTGTGTGATCTTAATCCACTTGTGTAATTGATCCTAGCTTATATGCTCAAAATCTAACTAATAAACAATATCACTGATGATATTATAGAGTAATTGTCAACAAGAATCACTTGTTATAACCTGCTGCCTCCCGTAGATGGTGTATCAGAGTCACAAAAGTCACTCGTTCCACATCAAGAATCAATATAAATCACACATTTAGAAGCAGCATAGAAATTGGCTTAGGCATCGAATTAGGATGTATTAATCTCTTTGATGTCTCCTAACTTTAGATTGACTTTCTGAATCATATACGTTCGCCTTGATACGATTTGTTTCCAAACTGCACAAGCAAAACCCCACTACTCGAGTTCTTCCTGAGAGTTCGGCACACGTAATACATTTTATAAAGTAACAAAACAAATCGTTGAATAGTCTATTTTACTGCAACTCATCGTCTTCCCAAGGTTCGAGCTGAACCACAACTGACATAGGGATCACATTGATGTATCATTCGTTTACATGACTCCTTAATTGCCAAATCCAAGTCTTTCAGGTTCAAGACTCAAGAACACGAAGAAATTATATTCCATTAACAACTCTGCAGAAAAGTTTTAGTCTAAAAACTTCACAAAGTGTTGTATATGTACGCCCGATCGACATTGGAATGTTCTTTTCTATTGCTATTTGAAATTAACTACAGCAAATAAAAAAGAAAAATTACAACTCATTGAATTCTGAATTGCAGAGGAAGAAAAGAGATCACTCTTTACATTTTTGTTTGAGTGGGCTCTCTTGGGCAGCATGGGAAGGTTGCTATTATCTTCCGTTGATGATCCAAACTTCGATTGATATTTTGTAGAACCAAGCTCAACACGTTACTGGAGAAAAAAGTTGGAACGTTAGAGTTTGCTCTTGTGGACTATGTGAGTTCCTCCACTGTTAGAAATCCTTCATCATCTTCTTCCTCTGTTGGATATTGGACTTCTATGATCGATCCTCCGTTCCACTTTTTCCTTTATTTTTTAACTTGAAATGCCTATTTATAGCCGTGGAACCGTACAACTCTCGTATTTCCTCCCCAATGTCTACATAATCGGAGTATCAAATCTCATGTTACGAGGGAGTTGGGAGTAACAACATATTTTCCTAAATTTTGAGCGGAAAAGTGCAATGCACGTCAAGACGCTCATGGAGAAGATACCGCGCACCTGCCTAGGAGCACGCTTGTCACTAGCGCACCTACCTGGGAGAATAGGGTAAGGACCGCATGCGCCCAAGCGCGTAGGGCTGGCCCTGCGTCGAGCAGCCTCCCGCACGTGCGAGGCTAGATCCCACACTCATAGTGCTAGGCCCAGCGTGCGAGGGCTGGCTGCCTGCGCGGGCGGGGCTGGCCATCCTTGCGTGTGTAGGACTGGGCCCCCTACACGCATGGGGCTGGCTCCCGCATGCACGCATCCATCTGGGCTCGCAGAGGGTTGGCCCGTGCATCTGCATGCCGCACGAGGTTATGCTCGCGCACCCAATTAGGGGCATGCTAATTCGTGTGGCGCCTACTTAGACTCGTGCGAGCATAGTTTAGTCCCGCGTCTTTCATTTTTAACTGAGCTACTTCAGCTTTCAGCATCTCCAGAATATGCCTGGGAGGCGTGCGCCAGGGATGTGTGCACCTGGGATGCGCGCCCCTAGGGAACACGTGCTTGGGATGCGCCCGCTCCTAGGTCTATGCTTGTTGGGATGAGCGTGCACTCCTGAGCATGCATGCTCTTGGGAGTACGCGCTCCTGGGATGCGCATGCCTGGCAGGCAAGCGCTCCAAGGTGTGCACTCCTAGGTGGCACGCGCTCCTAGGTGCATGCTCCTCAGCACCCAAGCATGCGCTCCTCTGTAGGGCGCGCTTCTGAGTACACACTCACGGGCGCATGCATCTAGTGCCCTTGTTTTGATCGATTGTTCTAAATTTATTTTAATGCCTATGTTAGGTGGCCTTCTCCCTTCTTCTCATTTTTAGTCCCATATTGCTAAGAGAGGAGAATGAGAGGGGGGGAGAGGGCTATAAATTAAGCCCCCCCTCTCATCCTCTCCTCACACCAAAATACACCCAAATGCCAAATACCCAAAATACTTTTGTATTTGTATTTGTATTCTCCACAAATAGTGAAATTTTGGATCCTTCTCCGGCCGTGGACGTAGGTCACATTGACCGAACCACGTAAGTTCTGTGCCTCTTGTCTTTTTCAGTTATTTTCTTTACTGTCTTTGTTATATTGTAGTAGTGGCTATTAGTTCTTGTGGGGCCTGTTGCCCAACAAACTGGTATCAGAGCCAGATTTTTTTTTTTTTGAAGTGCTTATTGTATGCTCTGTGGCTGCCACTAAACGTGGATCCTCCACATCAGAAAATAAGTACCTTCTGTTAGCGGGGCCCAGCGTCACTATTCTCTTGTGGGGCCCATTGAAGTGCTTATTGTATGCTCTGTGGCTGCCACTAAACGTGGATCCTCCACATCAGAAAATAAGTACCTTCTGTTAGCGGGGCCCAGCGACACTATTCATTTGTGGGGCCCATTGTCACTATTCACCTCTTGTGGGGCCCGCGTCACTATTCATCAAGTGTCATATTTCATAGCCATCATGACAGTAACAAAGATCTCAATTGAAAAGTTTGATCGGAGTGTCAACTTCGGTATGTGGCAACACAAAATGGAAGCCATCCTTATACAGGATGGATGTGAGTTAGCACTTGAAGGAGAGGAGAATAAGGCACCGGAGATGACGGCGAAAGAATTTACAGATCTAAATAAAAGGGCTAGATCTGCTATTATTTTGAATCTCTCTAACGAGGTTTTGCAGGAAGTCGCCAATGAGAGGACAGCCAAAGGTATGTGGGATCGGTTAAAAACCATGTACATGAAGAAGACGGTGGAGAATCGACTTTATTTGAAACAAAAGTTGTATATGTTGAGGATGATAGAAGGTACATCTATACTCTCTCATCTTGATAAATTTGATTCCATTATTATGGATTTGGAGAATGTAGATGCTAAGATTGAAGATGAAGATCAAGCCATTTTATTGTTATGTTCCCTTCCCCAGTCCTTTAAACATTTTCGGGATACTATGATTTATGGGAAAGATTCAGTCTCATATGATAGTATTAAATCTGCATTAAAATCTAAAGAGCAGATTGATAGGGACATCACAGGGGAGACTAGTGGTAGTCAAGCAGAGGGATTATTTGTTCGTGGTAGATCTGAAAATAGAGACCCTAGTAGTAGCAAATCCAAAGGAAGATCAAAATCCAGACATTACAATTTGATTTGTAATTATTGTAAGAAAAAGGGGCACATTAAGGCTAACTGCTATAAATTGAAAAATAAGGAGAAAAATGTACAAAATAGCAGTGTCACCGCTGAAGCTAGTATAGCAGCAGATGAGAATGAAGGAACTATATTTGTAGCAACAGATAATAAAGTCAGGTCTAATAATGAGTGGATCTTAGATTCGGGTTGTTCTTACCACATGAGTCCCAGTAGGGAATGCTTCTCCACATATGAACCTGTGAATGGTGGAGTTGTTTTGATGGGCAACCATACTGCCTGTAAAGTTGTTGGTAGAGGTACAGTTCGAATCAAGATGTATGATGGTATTGTCCGAACACTCACTGATGTTAGACATGTTCCAGATTTGAAGAAAAATCTCATCTCTTTAGGCACTCTCGATGTTCTTGGGTGTAGATATTCAGCTGAAGGTGGAGTTTTAAAAATTTGTAAAGGTGCCCTTATATTGATGAAAGCTAAAAGGTCTGGAAGTTTGTATATTTTGCAGGGATCTACTGTCACAGGTACTGCAGAGGTCTCTATATCCTCAGATGTTGACATTACCAGATTGTGGCACATGCGGTTGGGACACATGGGTGAGAAAGGCTTAACGCTGTTAAGCAAGAAAGGCCTACTTTGTGGTCAAAGTACTGGTAAGATGGACTTTTGTGAGCATTGTATTTTTGGGAAGCAGAAAAGGGTTAGTTTCAATTCTCCCGCTGTCCATAAAACAAAAGGTACTTTGGACTATATTCATTCTGATCTTTGGGGGCCATCTCGTGTTCCTTCTAAGGGTGGTGCCAGGTATATGTTAACTTTTATTGATGATTATTCAAGGAAGGTTTGGGTGTATTTTGTTAAGAATAAAAGTGATGTTTTCTTGACCTTTAAACAATGGAAGGTTTTGATTGAAAAGCAGACAGGAAAACACATTAAGCGGCTGCGGACAGATAATGGCTTGGAATTCTGTAGTACAGATTTCAATGAGTTTTGCAAGAGTGAAGGAATTGCTCGGCATTACACTGTCAGAATGACGCCTCAACAGAATGGTGTGGCCGAGCGCATGAACCGAACTCTTTTGGAACGAGCTCGGTGTATGATCTCAAATGCAAGGTTGACAAATGATTTCTGGGCAGAAGCCATTGCTACGGCGTGCTACATTGTCAACCGTGCTCCAAGTGCTTCTATTGATTTCAAGACTCCAGAGGAGGTTTGGTCAGGTACTCCTGCTGATTACTCTAATTTAAGAATTTTTGGGTGTTCTGCTTATATGCATGTTAATGAGGGAAAATTAGAGCCTAGGGCTAAGAAATGTATTTTCCTCGGTTATGCTTCTGGAGTGAAAGGATACAGATTATGGTGTCCTGATCTCAAATCACCTAAATTTGTAATTAGCAGAGATGTTACATTTGATGAATCATCTATGTTGTATCCTAGAAAAGAGTCTTGTAATTCAGAAAAGGATGATAGTACTCAGAAGCAGGTGGAGTTGGAGATTGGAAATGCAAGTTCTTCACAAAGAGCCTCTACGAGTCAAAGAGATCAAGTTGATGAACCAGATCTTGATGAACCAGTAGAGGAATATTCCATAGCCAGAGACAGACCAAGAAGAGAGATTCGACCACCACAAAGGTATGAAGATGTTGTTGCATATGCTTTAACAGTGGCACAGGAAACAGGTGGAGACGGTGAACCTTCCACCTATTTGGAGGCAATTCAGAGTGCTGATTCAGAAAAGTGGCTGGTAGCTATGAATGAAGAAATGGAATCTCTCCACAAGAATTGTACTTGGGATCTTGTGAAGCCGCCGAAGGGAAAGAAAACAGTTGGTTGCAAATGGGTCTTCAAAAGAAAAGAAGGAACTTCAGGTGTTGAAGATGCAAGGTATAAGGCACGATTAGTTGCAAAGGGCTACAGTCAGGTACAAGGTGTTGACTTTAATGATGTTTTCTCACCCGTTGTAAAACATAGCTCTATTCGTGTATTACTTGCATTGGTTGCCATGTTTGATTTCGAGTTAGAACAGCTTGACGTCAAGACAGCTTTTCTACATGGCGATTTAGATGAACAGATCTATATGAAGCAGCCTGAAGGTTTTGAAGTTGAAGGTAAGGCAGACCATGTATGTTTGTTGAAGAAATCCTTGTACGGACTGAAGCAGTCTCCAAGACAGTGGTATAAGAGGTTTGATTCTTTTATGTTGGGTCATGGTTTCTCCAGGAGCATGTATGATAGTTGCGTATACTTCCGGAAATTAAATGATGGTTCATTCATTTATTTGCTATTATATGTTGATGACATGCTCATTGCGGCTAAGAATCTTGCAGAAATTCACCAGTTGAAGGCCTTATTAAATGGCGAATTTGAAATGAAAGATCTGGGAGCAGCTAAGAAGATTCTTGGAATGGAGATAAGACGTGATAGAGGAGTTGGAAAATTGTTCCTGACTCAGAAGAATTATATCAATAAGGTTTTGGAGAGGTTTGGCATGCGAGACGCTAAACCAGTAAGTACTCCTCTTGCTAGTCATTTTAGACTATGTGCTGCTCAATCACCACAGTCAGAGGAAGAGATTGATTATATGGCACGAGTTCCTTATTCTAGTGCCGTTGGGAGTATCATGTATGCAATGGTTTGTACTCGTCCAGATATTTCACAAGCAGTTAGTGTTGTTAGCAGGTATATGGCAAATCCAGGCAAGGAACACTGGCAGGCTGTGAAGTGGATTCTCAGATACTTGAAGGGTACTTCAAGCAATTGTTTGGAGTTTGGACGTTCTAATAACTCATTGGTTGGTTTTGTAGATTCAGATTACGCCGGTGATCTCGACAAACGCAGGTCTCTTACAGGTTATGTATTTTGCATTGGAGGTTGTGCTATCAGCTGGAAAGCTACTCTACAACATGTAGTGGCTTTGTCCACTACTGAGGCAGAATATATGGCAGTTACAGAGGTTATTAAAGAAGCTTTGTGGTTGAGAGGTTTGTTCGGCGAGTTATCTCTACAGCAAAGGGTTATTACCATTTATTGTGATAGTCAAAGTGCAATTCACTTGACTAAAGATCAGATGTATCATGAGAGGACGAAACATATTGATATCAAGTATCACTTCATTCGTGATACCATTGCAGAAATGAAGGTCCTTATTCAGAAGATCAATACAAAGGACAATCCAGCAGATATGTTTATGAAGGCTCTTCCAGTTTACAAGTTCAAACAGTGTTTGGACTTGATTGGTATTTACAGTTGGTGATTTTGCCTGTTGGGGCATTGCCGGAGAAGGTGGAGCATATCATTAATTGTTCGGGTCAAGGCCAAGGTGGAGATTTGTTAGGTGGCCTTCTCCCTTCTTCTCATTTTTAGTCCCATATTGCTAAGAGAGGAGAATGAGAGGGGGGGAGAGGGCTATAAATTAAGCCCCCCCTCTCATCCTCTCCTCACACCAAAATACACCCAAATACCAAATACCCAAAATACTTTTGTATTTGTATTTGTATTCTCCACAAATAGTGAAATTTTGGATCCTTCTCCGGCCGTGGACGTAGGTCACATTGACCGAACCACGTAAGTTCTGTGCCTCTTGTCTTTTTCAGTTATTTTCTTTACTGTCTTTGTTATATTGTAGTAGTGGCTATTAGTTCTTGTGGGGCCTGTTGCCCAACAGCCTACATTATCCTTTTCCCATTAAGCGTATTGAGTTGTTGAAACTTCACTACCAAACATCCACAAATCAAACTACTACTAAAAGTCAGCACACGTAAGAAAACCCAAATTTATTAAAAAAAATCTTCATGAAGTCAACTTCCTTGTAACTCTCGCCATCCAAATAATTAGAAAACACGGATCGATCAATAAATAAAACTTCTAAACACATCCAACTACTTTGTTTTTTTTTTCCCATAAAACATGGCCTCAACGAATACAGTCTCTCACAACAGAAACATGCAACATCCTTTTCGCTGAGAAAAATTATCCAGGCAAACAACCTTAGCATCGAACATTATATTCTCACTTGCTACAATATCAGCATATATATTGTCTTCCCTCCATATATGAAAAACATAAACTTCAAGGAAGTAGCTACCTAATAGACAACATTTTAAAGTAGCTCATGACTAAGTGCACTAAACAAAGTCAGAATATCCAGAGCATCATCTTTCAACAAAATACAGTGCCAGAAGTTCTCTACACCGTCCAATACAAGTGGCTCTCGTAATCACCGAATTGACATATCCAACTACTTGTCTCGATAATATTCATCCAAAGTCCCACGAAATGACTATAAGTTGTCCAACTCAAAACCTCCCACAAGAGAGGTAATCCATTAGTTTACCAACAGCAAATTCAAACCATCGTCCCCATTTCATCTTCTTCATCATTTTTTTTTACCCAACCACAGAAGAAACTAAGAACTTCAAATATTTTATATTTTTATATATAATTTATAGCAATGCTATAAAAAAAATAACCATTGACACTGACATTAATAAATTGAGATTTAACTGACCCAAAAAAATAAGTTCTTCAATAAATTGTCTAGCAGCAGGAAATAAATTCAAAATAAAATCGATTAATATCTACGAGATGAAGAAATTGATGACCTCAGAAATAAGAACAAGTACTCCAAAACGAAGAGATTAAATTTTTTTCTTTTTAATTGAAAATAAGGAAGAGATTATAACTTTTTTTTTTTGCGGATGAAAAAGACCCTCCGTATTCCATTAACAAGTAGATAATAGAAGTACAATAAGGTTTGGGTCAGGTGGACCCTCATATAGAAGAAGTACATAAGTGAAATAACAAATAAAAACCAAAACAAAGAGTACATAAGGGACAAAGTCCTCCTCACAAAAATAACGAAAGTAACAATGATATCCCTAAGTAGTAGCTTCTTATCAGGTCTGGTCTGGGGATGGAAGAGGATCTCCCGAGTCTTCTCCTGATGTCCCTCCTGAAATTTGAACGTGCTCCTCATCCGAAGATATTTCTGCCCAAAGAATAACATCATGAGTAATCAGACGAATATAAGTAAGAGGAGAATGTGCTGTAGAATTAAATATTCTGTATTTCTTTCTCTCATATTCCAGCACAGAGCCGCTAATAGTGTCCTAGCTAACTGTGTCGGCTTGCCATTAACATCAATTTTACTTCTCAAGTTGATGCAGATGTCTGTGTTAATAATAACCCTAATTTTTTTGGCACAGCTAGTCCATAGATCCCTAGTAAAGTGGCAGTTCAATAGTAGATGAGAGGTGGGTTCTCCATCTCTATTACAGAGTACACAGACATTTGGACCTATCCATCTCCTTTTTTGTAGGAGTGACCACGTGAGTATGGCTTCCTTCATGGCTAACCATAGAAATACCCGTAATTTGAGTGGGCAAGCAATCTTCCAAATCCAAAATGTGTCAAGGAAAACAACTCCACTATCCACAAACTGATTATATGTAGACTTGACAGAGAAATTCCCATCTCTGGACCATCTCCAGTGGGGTTGGTTGTCTAACACGTGATTAGGCCTGACGTTATCAAGGAGTTGTCTCAACTCCCGAAGTTGTGTTCTTTCCTTAGTAGAAATAGCATGGCGGAGGTTCAAGTTTCATCTGGAGCGACCCCAAACTTTATATATCTTAGTCTCCTTATTCCTGGATAAATGGAATGCTTGGGGAAATAATATTTTTAAATGTACTTATGCACACCATCTATCATGCCAGAATTCAATATTGTGTCAATTGCCCAATTTAAAGACTCGGCCAGGCGATGTGTCTGGCCAAAATCATACCTTTCCAGAATCCAGACGAGACGTTTCGGGGTCCTGTGAGCCAGATACCATTCTGAGAACAATATTTCATGGTCACAAGTTTCTGAAAAGAGCCATGGGCTCATGAGAATACATGCCACCACCATTTTGCAATTAGAGAAAAATTGAAGGTTTTAAGATCAAGAACTCCAAGTCCTCCAGCTTTTTTTGGACTACATGTATGTCCCAAGAGATCAAGTGGTACTTTTTAGAATCACACACGCCATTCCATAGAAAATTTCTCCTGATACGGTCTATCCTGTTTCTCACCCAACAGGGTAATATAAAAAACGACATATAATACAGGGGTAGAGAAGATAAGACCGAATTCAGCAACACAACCCTTCGTCCTGGAGAAAGTAAATTACTTCTCCATCCTTCTAGTTTCTTTTCGAAGGAGTCAAGTAAGGGGTTCCAATCCTGTCTGGAGAGTTTACCTGGTCTAATAGGGATGCCTAGGTATTTGATCAGGAATGTAGCCTCTTTACATTTGAAAATGTCTAGAATAAGGCTAAGAGAGAGATTTTTTTGTCCTAAACAGATAAGAGAGATTTTAGAGAAATTAATCCTCAATCTAGACCAAGCCTGAAAGCAACAGAGTAGCCACTTGACATGTATGGCCTCTCTTATATTACCCCTACCAAAGATGAGTGTATCATCAGTATATTGTAGATTAGTGACATTGAAAGACGGGGACCCTAGTAGACCATGAATAAGATTTGCTCTCTCTAACTTTCTGTACATAGTATTCAAACCGTCGGCAACCAGAATAAAGAGTAGTGGGGAAAGAGGATCTCCCTATCGAAGGCCCCGTCTTATTAGTATTTCTTTGGTGGCTTCGCCATTGACTAAAACTTGTGTTTTGGCTGAAGAAAGCCATTTTTCTATCTATAGGATCCACCTTCTGTGGGTAGAAAAATGACTTTCTTCAGCCAAAACACAAGTTTTAGTCAATGGCGAAGCCACCAAAGAAATACTAATAAGACGGGGCCTTCGACAGGGAGATCCTCTTTCCCCACTACTCTTTTTTCTGGTTGCCGACTGTTTGAATACTATGTACAGACAGTTAGAGAGAGCAAATCTTATTCATGGGCTATTAGGGTCCCCATCCTTCAATGTCACTAACCTACAATATGCTGATGATACAGTCATGAAAGAGATTATAACCACAGTTATAGCTTGCTGGAGCGTAGATCTCGCCATAGATCTCGGCACCATTTTCTTCTTCTTCTACCTCTGGTGCTCCCCTGGTGTTCTATAGATGGTATAGATACATTCTGCAAGCACACCCTAAATATCTAGGACGCATCCACTAAAATTGGTTTTAATTGCGAGAAATTCTCAATGCGCCCACCTATTTTCTACGTACCCACTTTCTAAAACGAAGATTTGTACTAAGTACACCTTTCAACATTTCCAGGTTGTCCTTAAAATTGTCATCGACCTTCTGACAGAGCCATAGAAGAGAGCGCGGATGAGGTAAAGGACATGATATAATCTTCGAACGCCAAGTTAGGAGGCAACGGCACAGCGCCATAGTTCATACAACTCGGCGAGAGCTCCAGGAGCTCAACATCCCTGTCCACGATCTGCATCACATGCCTCATGCTCGGCCTCACCGTTGGCAACGGATGCGAGCACAGCAAACCAAGCTTCAACACTAGCTCCACCTCTTCGGGGCAGTACTCCTCTCCCAGTCTAGGGTCCCTCGTCTCGATCAACGATCCCCTCTGCCAGTTCTCGAGCACCCAGTCTATGAGAACCCCCCCTTCGCCCTCTGCATGGGGCTGCACCGGCCTCCTGCCGCAAGCCACTTCAAGAATGAAGACGCCGAATGCATACACATCGGTCAGTGTCGTTGCCTTGCCGTTCCTGGCAAGCTCAGGTGCGAGATAGCCCATGGTTCCGACGACATGAGTGGTCAGAGGATCGGAACCGTGATCATATAATCTTGCAAGACCGAAATCTCCGAGCCTCCCGTTCAGTTCGCCATCTAACAGCACATTGCTGGCCTTGATGTCTCTGTGGACCACAACCTTCTCCCAGTCTTCATGCAGGTACAAGAGACCTGAAGCCACTCCCTTGATGATGTTAAACCTTTGAGCCCAGTTGAGAGCGGACTTACTGTGGTCGTACAAGAATCGATCAAGGCTACCATTGGGCATGAAATCGTAGACCAGAAGAAGTTCCCCTCTGCGGCGGCAGTAGCCAAAGAGCTGGACAAGGTTCCGGTGGCGGAGCTGGCCAATGCTAACAATTTCAGCCACAAACTCTTTCATACCCTGTCTTGATTCATGGGACACTTTCTTAACTGCAACCTCCATCTTGGAAAGAGGCAACACCCCTTTGTATACCCGGCCAAAGCCTCCGGTCCCGAGCAACTCTTTCTCCTTGAACCCTTTCGTCGCTTGAAACAAATCCTTGTATGAGAACCGATGAGGCCCATATTGGAGCTCCCAATCTTCAAGAAGCTCAGAATACCTCATCCTCCTCTTTACGATGAGCACGACTGCAACAACAATAAACAGCACAATGGAAGAAGACGCAAGAGGAAGCCATATTGACAAAATATTCAAACCACGTTT
>JAYEPQ010000005.1:3537500-3550000 GCA_036321105.1 Dracaena cambodiana
AGGCGGAGCTATTGAATAGCTCCGCATTTTACTCAAACGCGGGGCTAAAATAGCCAAATGCGAAGCTATAAAGTTAGCTCCGCGTTTTGTTGTGGAAAACTCTATTTACTTAGAAATTTTCACTGCCAACAGAACCCCCTCCAAAGTTTTCAAAATGACTTAGAATCTTGCAAATTTTGAAATACTTTGGATCTTCAAACTGAAAATACGGAGTTAAAATACCAAGTTTATCTTCGCATTTCGTTCACTTGCGCGGAGCTAATAGCTTTGCGTTTCAGTGAGCAACTGTTTAGTAATTGCTTCGATTCTCGCACCGAATACCAAGAGGCGGGTTTCTCATTTAAATAGAGTTCTAACTCCTCTTCTTCTTCACTTCATTCGAAGAATTTTCCAGAGATCAGAGCTCAGGCGACCGGCGACCCAGGCAACTCAGGCGACCGAGCGATTTTTTGTCGATTTTCTGAGTTTTTCGTCAAGATTTCACAAGCAATGGCACCCAAGACTCATGCTTCTTCACACGCTCCCTCATCGTCGGCGACTGGCGCAAGAAGCGGTGGCAGTGGCGGTGGAAGTGGCCGCAGCGGCGAGCCAGTCCACGCCACGCCTATTGGCTGCAAGAATCCTCTTTTTGGACTCTTAGGAACTTATTTAGGAGTGATTTGGCTCGGTTTTCATTGGTCAATCATCTTTCTAACCGGCGAAATAGCCGTACTCCGGCCAAATGGCTTGGAGAAGAAGGAGGAGATCTCTGGTCTTCCTCCACGCGAAACTATCGCGTTATCTTCGCGTTCTACACGCGAAGTTATTTTTACTAACTGTCGCGTCTTTACACGAGGTTACAATTTTAGCTTCGCGTTTGTAAAACGCGAAGTTTATTAACCTTAGCATCACGTGTGTAAACGCAAAGTTATCGAGTTTCGCTTTGCGTATGTAAACGCCAAGTTATCGCATTTAGCTTAGCGCGGAGTTATTTCTAGCTCAACGTTTTTATACTTAGAAGATTTTCTGATTCGAAAACTTTTCTAATTCTTGATTCTTCTTTTGCAGTTGGCTATTTAGTGGATCCAATCTCCCAAGGGCATCAATTCGGTTTCGTTGGTGGTGCAGACTCAGCAACTCAGTTCTGCTTCACCACTGATCTTCCCACCTTCAAGCCAGGTCTTAGAGAGCGCAGGGAGAAACTGATAAGATACAGCCTTGCGACTGCGAGGGAGATTATCACTGACGCTCCTTTTGGGGCAACAAACCGAGAGATATTGGAGAAACCCGCATTCCTCTTCGGAGATGCGTTGGAGCACTCGGATGAGATCCTCTTTGAGGAAGAGAGTAAGTGGTTGTACCAGGCCGGGTATTTGCTCATATTTTTTCCTGACATGGAGCGGAGCTATCCCTTGGTGTACCTCCAAATTCTATCTTCCCACTGCGAGTTAGAATTTGAGCTAACTCGTGAGTATGATGGTGCTGCGACCGACAAGTTTGGTGCAAATGGGGCTTTTCAAGACGATCCCCCCAGATGTATTACGAGGTCCTCCCAGGCAGAGTCACCAAAGAGCACCCTGTTGGTGAAGTCTCCATTCGTGCTAAGACCTTTCTTAGCAAATTTTTGGCCAAGGGTGGACAGTACCCCGCCAAAGATTTCAGAATGTCCAGATGGGTTCATTCCTTGGGCAACATGTGGTGGTTTAGGCTTGTCAAACACATACTGGACACCCATGAACAAACCCTGAAGGAAATTGGCTTATATAAAGCCATTAGAAACGTCCAGTTCGGCTTGCCCCAATATTTATACCACTTGTTCAGCCTGTTGGAGATGTATAACCCCGAAACCGGTACCTTCTTTACACCAGTGGGTGAGCTGAGATTCGCTCTCCACGAGATGTTCGAAGTGTCGGGGTTATCAATGGGCGAAGTCCCCTATGAGGAATATATCCCCACCGCTGAAGAATTGAAGATGCTAAAAATAGGGGATGAGCACATCTACCAAACTGATTGGGAAATGATGTGCTATTATCACATTTGCGCCGATTTGGCGTGGGTGAGGAACCAAGCAGTTGGTTATAAGAAGTGGGCTGACTACCTCTTTATTAATTTGAATGAGAGTCTCCCCATAGTTCGAGGATGCCCATTTGTAAGTGTTGAAGAAATAAAGAAGAAATAAAGGAGCGCATCTCTAGACTGGAAGCTACAACTTATACGACTGACTCCAATGAAGGAGGATTCAGTCCTGATACCATTTTCCAAAGCTTTCACTGCCAGGCATAGTTCCCAATTTCAGACAGAGGTCTGCTTGCGAAATTCTTGATGCTTTGGTTAAAGAGATGCGTTGTCCCTTCTCTTCCCAAGGAGGCCATCGCAAAGAACGTCGTCTATCCCGCCGTTTTATTGGCTTACGGGCGACTGTTCGGGCTATTACCAGCAATGGTTGACAACCTCCAAAGCAGACTCAGGCCCTTTGCAACAGTTTTATGCCAGCAGAGAAGAATAAGGGCAAAGTTGGGAAGGGTAAAGGGGCCAAAGAAACTGCTACAGTGAAGACACCATACCTAAGGGTAGAGATGCTCTATACATATTTATTGGCGTGGCTAGTCATGCACTGCCCGTTGCTGATGAGTGTTGTTGATTACTGCCCGGTCGACAAGCCGTTCTTCGTGGAGAAGTACGAGCACTCCGTCTGGAAGAGCAATTATATGTCGCAAATCTGCAGGACACTCTGTCATCGTCAAAACTACGAGATCTTCCGCTGCATCCCAGACTTCCCTAGAGGAGAGTATGGATCTAAATTTAAAGATATTTTGGGAGCAAACAAGTTTACCAACTTATCTTCAGGGGCCTTCTAGTGGTTGTTGAACATTCGCCCTGTACACTTGTTGTATCGGCAAGACACCATATGCTACATAGAGCCGTATATCCTGGGTAGATTTGAAAATCAATTTGGATATACGCAACTTTATATAGGAAATCCAAATAAAGAGTTGGTGTATGAGGAAAATCTGTACGCAGGGGCACGGGGCTGGTTCCATTTTGTTGCTGGAGGAACTGGAGCAGAATTTATGCTGCCCCTGAAATCACCAGAGCTAAGCATGGTGTTAAGCTTCTGCACCTGGTACGGCATTGCCAAGCTGATGTGCCCAATTTCTCTATCAACCACAGCTGCTGCAAGGAGATAGAAACCTTCTACTCTAGCCGCAAAGGGGCTAAAAGAGTGAGGGTAAAAGAGATGGATGAATTCCTTGGTGCGGCGGCCGATCCATCAGATGTTGGCAACTCTGATGGAGATGACGATGATGATGATGGCGATGCTGGTGGTGCTCCTCAAGACTTGGTTCCCCGCTCTCGGAGTTCAGCCATCAAATGCCACGAATCTTTAAGGGGCGAACCGACGAAGAAGAAACAGAAATTGGCCACGGAGACCCTATTAGTTCCTCAAGAGGCGGCGGTCAAGTTAGCTTCAGACTTGCTGGCCTCAACTCTGTCGTCTGGGCCGGTGGAGGAGAGTAAGCCCTGTGAAGCTCCCACGCTCTAGATGCTACGGTTCGCCTGCCGACTCAAGAATCGGCAGAGTACACCACAACGCAACCTTTAGGCAGCGAGACGGGTGTACTTTTAGAGACAACGACGGCTCCTCCTTGAAGTCCAACCACAGGACTTGTATCCCCTGGTATGGTTTTTTTCAAATTTTGCGCTCTATCTGTTGTTCGTTTTTCTATATTATATGTAACACTCCTTGCTTGCTTCTCTGAGATGCAGGTAGTCAACTCCACTCTCCTATGCATTCAACTACCAGGGTGGAGTCCGAGGAGTTGGTCGACTACTTTGGCACCACCAGTTCGGTGGGTGGTCTATGTAGTTCGATGGGGGAGTTTAACGTGGATATTTTCATGTCAACTCCTCTCTCTGTTCCTACTTCAGTTCCCTCAATTGATGAACTCGGGAGTGATGATAGGACAGAGGTCGTTGTTGCGACAGCAGCAAGAGAGGCTACCCCATCTCCAAGTCTGCCATCTCCAACACCCAGGGTCTGCTCCGACGAAACCTTTCCAGTGGCTGTTGGTGTGCCCTCTGCTCCTCAGCCAGCAATATTAACGCCTTCCACCATTATGGTTGTTGAGACACCGGTGACTCCTCCAGCTCCAAGTCATCTACCAACAGGAGATGAAGAAAACTTGAAGTTCTCATTCGAAGCCACTTCTACCATAGGAGAAGCTTCGGGTGAAGACACTCCATCGTCTGTCCCGGCTGGCGGTGCTACTTGAATGATCTGTACCAGCAATAACTCGCCTCGGGTTCCTAGTTCTGCCAAGTCTTTATTGGCTTTACTGACCCTGCATGTAATGAGTCTGATATAGGGACGGGCTTCTTCTTCCTCGACTCCAACGGACGCCACTCCTCCCCCAGTGACATCTTCCTTAGCATTGCCTGCTTTAAATACAGACACTATAGACCCTCTTGAAGAATTCTTCAACCACAGTGTTAATAACTTTATACGGTTGCTAAGGAGATGTATTGGGATGATCCTGGACGGAAGAGATTTCCTTAATTTTGGACGTCCAATGTTTTCCAGCTATCTGGATAACATCGAAAGGATTGGGGGACGTGACCGAGCAGCTTCTTACCGGGCCCGCCTTGAAGCTTTAGAAGAAGAAGTGAACACGTTAAACGCAGTTCGTCAAGCGGATGTGGAAGCGATCACTGAAATAGAGTTGGCGCGACTACGGGCAGAGTTAACAGCTCGCCAAAAAGAGTTGAGGCTACAGGAAGAAGGATGGTCGCAGGAGTTGGCAGAACTACGAGCCAATCATGAGTCCATTCTCAGGGGGTTGGAGATGGTGGACTTCAAAATTGAGGGGAGCCAGGCCGCCATTCTTAGAGCCAGAGAGACTATCGCTAAGGCTCGGGCTATTCTAGAAGCCACCGAGTCTCGGCTTGGGGAATCCATTAAGAAACGGGAAGAGCTAATCCTTCAGTAAGGACAGCTCGAACAGGAGAGCATAATAAGGAGCCGCGCTATCGAAGAGTCTCGTCAGCGGTTGACCCAGCAACGCGCAATAAATGACGATGATTTGCGCCGGCAAGCTCAACACTCCGTGGAGGAGTCTCGCCGTCGAGTCATTGATGAGACGACGAATAAATTGAAGCTTTTGGGAGATCCATAACTCCTTTTTATTTTACTGTTCATTCTTCATTCTTTATTCTTTATTCTTTTTGTAAAAGAAATTGCAATAGAAGAAAGAACTTAGTGACTCTTTTGATTCTTTTGTAACTTTATTCTTTTAATTTATGAATAAAGATAACTCTTTTGATTCTTTTGTAACTTTATTCTTTTAATTTATGAATAAAGATAACTCTTTTGATTCTTTTATCTGTTGGCTTCAAAAATATGCTTGCACAACAAATAACTTGTCATCAAAATAGTTTACTATTTTGGTAAAACAATCCAAGGCTCATTTGCGTAACTTAGACGGTTAATACCGACCGAGTTATAATTATTTAACCTCGGTAAAGCCTATTGAATAGAGCTAAATGGTAGTTTGGTGAAGATGTTCAAACACTTACACCAGGATGATTGGGTCAGGATCATTAACTTAGACAGAGGTGCCTAATTGTACATGTCTTAGTTTGATGGAGGTAATTCAAGGCTCTGATGCGTAACTTGAACTGCACATGCCAAAATAATTGAGGATGATTATCAGATTTCAGCAGAGGCGCCTAATTGCACATGCCTTAGTTAAATAAGAGAAGCTCAAGTGTTCATATACGTAACTTGAACTATTCACTTTGAAATGATCGGGTCAGGATCATTAACTTAGACAGAGGCGCCTAATTGCACATGCCTTAGTTTGATAAAAGAAGCTCAAGTGCTCATTTGCGTAACTCGAACTGTCCACTCCAAGATGATCAAATCAGGATCATTAACTTAGACAGAGGTGCCTAATTGCACATGGCTTAGTTTAAAAAAGAAGTTCAAGTGCTCATTTGCGTAACTTGAACAAGTGGATGGTTATACTTCTAGGGATTATGAACCAGATGTAACAGTTACTCTGTCACCGTTTTGGTTCATTAAGCATAGTATTTTTTCAGAAATTTGCCATTGATCGGCATCATCATCCTATCGCCATTCTGATTCATTAAGCGATAGGCTCCACTAGAGTATACCGTCTCCACAATAAACGGTCTTTCCCACTTGGATTCAAATTTACCCTTAGTCTTGTGGGTTAGAATCATTGGCCTTTTAATAGCCAAAACCAAGTCTCCTTACTTAAAGGTCCTTAGTTTAACGCTCTTATTGAACGTTCGTGAGATTCGGGCTTGATACAACTCAATTTGTTGTTGAGCCCTGAGACGTTTTTCATCTAACGCTTCTAGTTCTCGCAATCTTTGTTGATGGCGTTCTTCTGTCGTCATCTTTGTGGCTAAGGTCACTCTTAATGATAGTATCTGGATTTTAAGAGGCAAGACGGTCTCACTTCCATAAACCAAGGAGAACGGGGTAGTTTTTATTGGGGTGCGAACGGTGGTGCGATAAGCCCACAAACACTCTCCTAGCTTTTCATCCCAGTCTCGTTTGTTGGAAGAGACAAACTTCTGAAGGAGTTTAATGATCGTCTTATTGAAAGCTTCGGCTAATCCATTTGCCACGAGGTTATATGGCGTTGAAGCAATATCTTTGATTATGAACTTATCACAGAATCTTGAAAACCATTGCTGATGAATTGCGGTCAATTATCATGAATGATCCTTCGAGAGACGCCAAAATGGTGAATGACATGATGCTTAATGAACTTAATCACATCTGTTATTACCTCCCTCATGGGTACGGCTTCGGCCCATCTTGAGAAATAATCGGTTATTGTAAGAATAAACCGATGTCCTCTGGATGACGGTGGAGTTATTGGCCCCACAATATCCATTCCCCATGCCTCAAATGGCCAACTAGAAACAGTATTGTGCAAGTATTCTGGGGGTTGATGAATAAAATTGGCATGTATTTGACATGTATGGCACCGTTTAGCGTATGTCATTGCCTCGGTAATCATTTTCGGCCAGTAGTATCCCAGCCTTCTTATGCGGTCTCTGAGTTTTGGACCGGGCTAATGAGCTCCACACACTTCATCATGTGTTTCTCTCAGCACTTCATCAGCTTCTGCTTTTGATATGCAGCATAGCAGGAGACCATCATTTGACTTTCTATATAAAGTTTGAAGTGTATGATCATAGTAAAATCTCGGGGCCTTCCTCTTTATCGGGGCGGCTTTCTTTGGATCTTCTGGCAGTATCCTATATAAGGCATAATCTATAAATAGAAATCGCCAATCACGGGGTTCTAGAGTTAAGTCTGTCTGGCACACCTCTTTGGTTTGGAATACCGTATCTGGATGGAGGAGTTCTCTGCTACCAATAGTGATGCTTTTAGCCTCACTTGGAGGGATTGCCAATGTTGCAGCTAGCGCGGCAAGAGCATCCGCATAGACGTTCTCATTTCGAGATATATGATAGATGTAAAATTGTTCAAAGTATCCTGTCAGCTCGATGGCTAGCTGATGATAAGGGATGAGGGCTTCATGTCTGACTTTATACTCACCTGTCATCTGGTTGACAATGAGTTTAGAGTCTTCATATGCCTCTAGATAGTTCACCCCCAGTTGCAGAGCCATTTTTAAGCCGATAATAAGCGCGTTGTATTCCATCACATTATTCGTGCATGGTTCTGTTAATGAGTAACCATTGGGCAGTATGTGTTTATATAGGGATATCAGCACAACCCCCACTCCAGCAGCAGATCGTCTGGCAGCACCATCAAAGAACATCTGCCATGGTTGTTTTTTGCTAGTTGTGTTAACCTCTGACGTCTGTTTAGAGTTAGACCAGATTGGATGATCTGCTAGGAAATCGACGATTGCTTGTCCCTTCATTACTTTTTGAGGAACGAAGTGTATATCATATGGCGATAGCAATAATGCCCATTTCGCTAATCAGCCATTTAAAGATCCCGGTTTGTCATCAGGATTTTCAAGCGATTAACCCGTGAGATGACATGTATCGTTTGCCCTGAAAGGTAGTGTCGCATTTTCTGAACAGTGAACACTAGGGCTAAACAGTCTTTTTCAATTGGAGTATACCAACGCTCGGCCCCGATCATTGTTCTGCTTAAGTAATAAAGGGCGTGTTCATGGCCGTGCTTATTATATTGAGCAAGTAATGCTCCTAAAGTATCATCTATGGCCCTTATATATATAAGAAATGGCTGCCCAGGGACCGGTGCCATAAGAATAGGAGGTTTGGTGAGATATTCTTTGAGATCGTCAAATGCCTGTTGACATGTCTCATCCCATACGAAAGAAACTCCCTTTTTCATGAGTCTAGAGAATGGCTGGCATCGCCCTGATAGACTAGAGATGAAGCGCCGGATATAGGCCAATTTTCCTTGTAACCCCCTTAATTCTTTAAAATTGCGGGGCGGTGGCATCTCACTGATCACTTTCACCTTTTCAGGATCAAGGAAAATTCTTTTTGAGGTAATTATGAACCCAAGGAATTTCCCGCTGGACACCCCCATGAAAGACTTGGCAGGGTTCATCTTCAAGTGATGTTTTCTCATAAGATCGAAGACCATTCTTAAGTCATGCAGATGATCTTCTTTGTTTTTGTTTTTGACCGCTAAGTCATACACATAACACTCTACCATTTTGCGCAGGTATTCTTTGAATATGATGCTCATCGCACGCTGGTAAGTGACACCGGCGTTCTTTAATCCGAACGGCATTACCCTATAGCAGTATATCTCCAGCGGCGTTATAAAAGCCGTGTGCTTTTTATCATCTGGGTGCATTTTAATCTGGTTATAGCCTGAGAAGCCATCCATAAAGGACATCCTCTCATAACTGCAGATGTTATTAATCATCACATCAGTGATGGGGAGTGGAAATTCATCCTTAGGGCATGCAGCATTTAGATCGCGAAAGTCGATGTATATCCTGATCTTTCCGTTCTTCTTACGAACTGGCATTATGTTAGCCACCCAATCAGGATGTTGCTCCTCACGGACAAATCCTGATTTTATAAGTTTACTGACCTCAGCTACTATCACCTCCATCAACTCCGGCCGAAAATACCTTTGCTGTTGTATAACTGGCTTGGCGTCCTCTTTAATATTTAACCGGTGTGTGGCAATCTGAGGATCAAGACTGGACATGTCTTCATAGCTCTATGCGAACACGTCTATATACTCTTTGATAAGAGATATAAGTTTCTCCTTTTCCAAGGGAGTTAGCGTGTCACTTATGAAGATGGGTTTCCGATTTTTTTCCATTCCCATATTAACTTGTACCAATTTGTCTTTTGTGGGCGGGTCACGCTGTTCAAAGCGGACATCCCAAAGAGTGTCCATGTATTTAGCCCAAGAATCATCTTGAATATCAATTGGTTCCTCGTCGCTTTCTGGTGCGGCTGAAACCATGTTTACCATTAAGGATTGAAACCAGGCGCCGGTACTTTGATCCGAATCATGGTCGAGTGGACGTAAGTCTTCATCAGCCGAAGAGCTTTCTTCGTATTTGTGCGGTGATGAGGGAGAAGTAGATACATAGCCTAACCCCCTGCGAGTCTTTTGATAATAGTCTGGGTTCTTTCCTCTCGGTCTGCGAAGGTATGAGATTTCGTCACCCTTTTCCAAAATTTAATCCCGGTTTCTGGGTAAAATTATAACCCATCTTTTCCATTATTTGTCGGGATTTCTGTTCATATAAGTGAAATTGAGGTGATGTTTGTTTATCACTTTCACTGCTTTGTCTTTGTCGAGGTGACGTAATTACTTTGCTGAACATGATCGGTTTTAGGGACCCCCGTTGAGGAGGCACTTCAAAGAAGTGACCTTGTCCCTTAGTTATTTTTGATTGAGAGAGGAGGGATGACTTAAGTGGCAAATGGTATACCGCCAGAACTTCAAGTTCGGATAGGCCATCCACTTCGGTGGAAGTACAAGAAGGTTCAGACTCTGTAGCTACAGCAGACTCGTAGACTAACTTTATATTTCCATTGATAATCCACTCATCCTCTACTACATCAGCTACATTATTATCAAAATTCAAATTAAAATTTATGTGAGGGTTGATTTCATAGTCACCCCCATCGTTCTCTTCGGGAGGCTCATACTCAGTATCCGCCTCGTTGCCGCTTTCATCAAGCTATTGAGACTTGTTGAGGTTGTCGTTAGAGACTTCGTGGGCTAGCTTGTAGAGCATAGCATCCGTAAAGTAGTTTTCTAGCCCTTTAAAAGGTTGCCTATCTGCAACTAGTATCCGGACTTCTCCTTGTTCATCACAGTATTTCATACATTGGTGGAGAGTCGACAGGACTATCATATAGGCGTGGATCTAAGGCCGTCCCAGTAAAATGTTGTAGGAAGTGTCTGCGTCAATGACGTAGCATGTGACCTCCGTCCTCAAATCCCTTATTTGACATCGGAGTCGGATCTTTCCAAGGGGATAGCTATCATTGGCATTAAACCCATATATTGTAGTATTAGTTGGTGTCAGGCGATGGCGGAGAAATTCCCAATAGCTACATCAACCTCCTGGGAATGACGCTTAGTGCAGACCCCGGATCGATTTGAATTCGGTCCACCTTTGTGGATCCAACATATCCGGTGAAATATAAAGGCCTATTATGCTTTATATTTCTCATCTGCATATCCTCCGGAGAGAAAGTAATCCATGGGACCTGCCTCCTCACTTGATAACAGCAGGGACAAGAGTCCTGTTCTTGGTCAGCTGGCTCGACAATCTGAGCTAGAAATAACTCAGAGTCTGCCAAGGCTTCTCTCAATGCCTCACAAGTTGATTTCGATAATCGTAACAACTTGAAAAGCGTGACTCAAGCTGGAATATTTGCCAGCTGAGCTATTATGTCAAATTTGAAGGTAGCGTCTTTGACTCCTTCATCTTTTCCAGGATTTTTCTAGAAACGAAGATCTTTCTGCTTTGCAGGCTTGGCGAGTTCCCCGTATATACCTTTCGGGTCTACTCTGGTGTAGTCTTTGAGATATGTCTTACCCGATCGAGTGCCGGAAGGGCCTGCTCTATCTTGATGAGTGGCCATGGCTTCGGGCTCTTCTTCAGAGTCTGTAAATGCCCCTACAATTATGTATCCATCTTTTATTTTCGTGAAAATAGTATTGCTAATCCGCTTTTTCTTTTGACCCCCTGTGGTAGTCCACTGTTCATTCTGTAGTAAATCAGGGTGGACCCACATGACTTCCCCATGTTGAGTTGTTATGGGGACAAGTCCTTCTTGAGCGTTTTTATGCGGGTCATGGTTTTTCGTAACTAGCTTCCCCTTTAGAATTGGGGTCACCCCTCCGGGAAACTCATGGGTTCCAACTACTAGGGTTGCCATATTGGCAGTGACCTTCTTTTATTCCTCTTTAAGCGTCAGAACTCCAGCTTCTATTAATGCTTGGATTCTGTTCTTCAGAGGGTAACAATCTCTGGTCGGGTGTCCGACGTTCCTATGGTAGAGACAATAGTTGGGGTCGTTGGTTTTACCAGCGTCCTCCGATTTTCTATTCTCTGGGAGTCTCAACATTCCCTTCTTAAGGAGTAGATGAAAAAGTGTAGGCGTTTGCTCTACCTTGAAGGTATAGGTCCTCTCTTGTTGGGGCCTATTTGGTCTTGTGCCCTTTTGATTTTGGGGCCTTGGGCTCGAAGGATTTGTCTTCTGTGGAGCTGCCTCCAATGCCATCACCTCTTTCCCTTTATTCTTATTATTATTTTGGGTGTACCGCCTATTATTTTCGGTATTTCTCGATCCACGAGACTCTTCAACTCAACGGATCAAGTTCTCGGCTTGCTCTCCTTGTTTGAGCAAATTCCTTCATGTCTTAGACTCTACGGCCCTATTTTTAGTAACACGTTAGTCTTAAGATTATGTCGACATATCTCTACTAGAGTTTCCTAGACCATTCCGTATTTGCAATGCACGGACTTCTCCCGGAACCTTTCTATGAAGTCTTTTACTGTTTCTTGTTCCCCTTGTTTAGTTGCAAGGAGAGAATGAACCGTAATTTCAGTATCATCCTCAAAGTAACATGCAAGAAATAGTTTCTCAATATCAAGCCAGATATTAATAGTACCTGGGGGGCAGCTGCATAAACTAAGTGAAGGCAGGCCCTCGCAAGGTACTTGCGAATACCTTGGTCATTACTGGGTCATTGCCCATTAAGTGTCCTGTTTGGGACAAGAAGTAGTAAATATGCTGACTGAAAGATCCTTTCCCGTCATACGACTCTAATTTGAGCGGTTTATATTTTTCAGGGTATGTTGCCAAATCCCATTCAGGCGGATATGGTCTTGAGACCCCTGATTCTTTCAACTCCTTCTTGTGCATTAATGCTTCAAGTTAACTTCGTAACTTCTCTATTTTCTCTACATGTGGATTATGAAAAGAATACTTGTCCTCGTCCTCATGCGTCGAGTGGGCCTTTTCTTCTTTATCTTCTTTGTTCA
>JAYEPQ010000005.1:3555000-3595000 GCA_036321105.1 Dracaena cambodiana
ACTCCAACGCCCGAGTGACGGGTAGAAAGGTATCCACCGAGAGACGGGGATCCTTGGAGACTGCGGCTATAGAGCCGGAGTTCACGCAAGAAATCCTATCCGAGGATGAGCTTTCGATTGCCAAAGAAGACCTGGGGACTGGACTGACCAGGACCCAACTCCGGAACAGGAACCGGAGAGCGAGCCATAGAGCCCTCAAAGCCCGCCTTGGACGCGGAGCTAATACCAGAGGACGCGAGGCTATGGTCCCTCGCAAACTGGCTCGCGCTACCCGCGAGACCAATCTTTACAGCGTTAAACGGGAAGATACAACTTGCCTTAAAAGCAAGGAAAAGCCAGCGTATGATTTTCCACGCGAGGCTGATACTAAGCCAAGCGAGAAACGCGAGGCTAGTAATACTAGCGAGTTACGCAAGATTCCTGACACTCGCGAGAAATGCGAGTATAAAAATTCTTCAAAGCCAGCGTGCGATTCTCCACGCGAGGCTATTATTGAGCCTAGCAAGAGACGCGAAGCCAGTAAGGGTTGCGCTAGTCGCAGAATACCCAACACTCGCGAGTTACGCGAGTATAAAAATTCTTTAAAGCCAGCGTGTGATTCTCCACGCGAGGCTATTACTGAGCCTAGCGAGAGACGCGAAGCCAGTAATACTTTCAATAAACGCAAGACTTCTGATACCCACGAGGAACGTGAGGACGATTGACAAATAGTTGTCAGTCGTAAAAATCGTGCTAGGCGCGAAGCTATGATTTGCGTTAATCGCAAAGATAAGCCAGCGTGTAAGACCTTCCCTTCACGCGGGGCTATTATCCCTGAAGATAAACTTCTGAAGACACACCAAGCCAGCGAGAGACGCGAGGCTAGGGTGGATAAGCGCGGAGCTATTCTTCAAGTCTGCAATATGAAACGCGAGGCTATTCCTAAGCCACGCACGGATCGGTCTAACCCCAGAGTCAGGGTTGATCCGTCAAAGAAGCTTCAGTGGGTTCCCAGACTGTCTCAAGAGTTGAATGGACCTCCTGACTCCATGGCTAAAGGCACTGATCTCAGGGAGTATCTCTCCAAGAAGAGAGGCATAGACAAACTTCAAGTTGAGCCTGTCTGCCATTGCCAGCAACTTGTGACGGCAGTATCAGCCGTGATGGACAACTGTGGCTACAGCAAGAACAGGATATCTGTGTTCGACTGATTAAACGAGTCAAACCAGAATCCTGCTAAGAAGACAAGAACTACTTCCCTGAAGAAATGGAGAGCTGTAACCTCCAACATGGTAGGAAAGGGGAAAAAGATCGTAGAAATGGATGATGATTCCGAATCGAGTGATGAAGAACCTCCTCACATCACTCGACTTAAATCAGGAGCCGTTCCCCCTCGAAATTATAAAATGCTTGCGAAGGGTTCTTACGACGAGGACAGCGATAATTCTGCTATAGCCTGGCCTCCATCCTCTAAATTGTCTCGGCTACAGAAGTCAGCATCGCATATGGTAGATAAGTCTGACGATATCAATCAGAGATTTGAAGCTCAAGAAAAGATGATTCGAGAGCAGCAAAAGATGATTGAAGGTCTTAAAGTCATGCTATCGAGATTTGTTGAAGATAATGCCAAAAAGGGCAAAGAAACTCTGGATGAAGAAGAACAGGAGGAGAAAGCCCACTCAGTGCATGAGGAAGAGGATAGATTTTCTTTCCATGATCCGCATGGGAAAAAGATAGAAAAGCTACAGAATCAACTCGAAGGTTTAATGCGTAAGAAGGAGTTGAAAGAAGCAGGGGTCTCAAGACTGTATCCTCCTGAATGGGATATGACACCTTATTCACCGAAGTATAAGCAGCTCAAGTTAGAGCCATATGACGGGAAAGGATCGCCCAGTCAGCATATATATTACTTTTTGTCCCAAGCAGGACATTTAATGGGTAATGACCCCATCATGACCAAAGTATTTGCAAATACTTTGCGAGGGCCTGCCTTCACTTGGTTCATGCAGTTGCCCCCAGGTACTATTAATACCTAGTTAGATATCGAGAAATTATTTCTCTCACGTTTCTTCGAGGATGACACCGAGATTACGGTTCATTCCCTCCTTGCAACTAGGCAAGGAGAACAAGAAGCGGTTAAAAATTTCATAGAAAGGTTCCGGGAGAAGTCCGTACATTGTAAACACGGAATGATCCAGGAAACTCTAGTCGAGATCTGTCGACACAATCTCAGGACCAATGTGCTCCTCAAAATGGGAGCCGTAGAGTCCAAGACGTGGAGGGACCTGCTCAAACAAGGAGAGCAAGCTAAAGACTTGATTCGCCGAGTTGAGGAGTCCCGCGGGTCAAGAAATGCTGGGGGTAGGAAGTCATATACCCAAAACAACAGTAATAAAAACAAAGGGAAAGCAGCGATGTCGTCAGAAGCTGCTCCTCAGAAAACTGGTCCTCCGCCAGAGCTGAAGCCTCAAGGTCAGCGAGGATCAAGGCAAATTAGACCGCAACAAGAAAGGAATTACACTTTCAAGGCGGAACAGACGCATATCCTCTTTCACTTGCTCCAGAAGAAGGGAATGCTAAAACTTCTGGAGAATAAGAAGCCAGAAGATGCTGGTAAGACTAAAGATCCCAACTACTGTCTCTATTATCGGAATGTTGGGCACCCTACCAGGGATTGTTTTCCCTTTAAGAACAGAATCCAAGCACTAATAGAAGCTGGAGTTCTGACGCTTAAGGAAGAGCAGAAGAAGGTCACTGTCAATATGGCAACCATAGTGGTTGGAACCCACGAGTTCCCCGCAGGAGTGACCCCAATCCCAAAAGGTAAGATGGTCACGAAGAACCTTGATCCTCACAACAAAGCCCGAGAAGGACTTGTCCCCATAACAACCCAAAAGGGGGAAGTTATGTGGGTTCACCCTGATTTGCTGGAAGATGAACAATGGACTACTTCAAGACGTCAAGAGAAGAAGCGGACTGTGAATGCCATTTCTACAGAGATAAACGAAGAATATATAGCTTCAGGAGCCTTTACAGATTCTGAGGAAGAGCCCGAAACTATGGCCACTCATCAACATGGGGCAGGCCCGGTACTCGATCCGGGAAGACATATCTTAAGGACTACACTAGAGTAGATCCAAAAGACATCTATGCAGAACTTGCAAAGCCTGCGAAGCAGAAAGGACTTCGTTTCCAGAAGAATCCTATCAGAGATGAAGGAGCCAAAGAGACTCCCTTCGAATTTGACATAATTGCACAACTGGCTAACATCCCAGAGCGAGTAACGCTTTACGAATTGTTGAGATTATCAAAATCAACACGTGATGCTCCAAGAGAGGCCTTGGCAGACTCTGAGTCATTCCTAGCTCAGATTGTCGAGCCGGCCATCGAAGAACAGGACTCTTGCCTCCACTGTCATCAAGTGAGGAGGCAAGTCCCACAAATCACCTTCTCTCCAGAAGACATGCAGGTGAGGAATATAAAGCATAACAGGCCTTTATATTTCACCGGATATGTCGGATCCACAAAAGTGGACCGAATTCATATTGATCCGGGTTCTGCACTCAGTGTCGTGCCCAGAAGATTGATGCAGCTGTTGGGGATTTTCCTTCATCGCTTGACACCTACGCACACTACCATCTATGGATTCAACGCTAATAACAACCATTCTCTTGGTAAGATCCGATTGCGGTGTCAAATTGGAGACTTGAAAACGGAGGTTACATGCTACGTTATTGATGCTGATACCTCCTACAATATTTTATTGGGGCGACCTTGGATCCACACTCACATGATAGTTCCGTCGACTCTTCACCAATGCATGAAATATTGCGATGAGGAAGGAGAGGTCCGGACACTAATTGCCGACAAGCAGCCGTTCAAAAGGTTGGAGAATTACTTCACAGATGCTGCACTCTACAAGCCAGCACATGAAGCCTCCAATGATAATCTTAGCAAGTCTCCAAAGCCCGACGACAGTGGCAATGAAGCCGACACTGAGTACGAGCTTCCTGAGGAAGACGATGGGGGTGATTATGAAATCAACCCCCACTTAGATTTTAGTCTGGGTATTGATAATGATATAAACGATAGTGAATGGGTTATCAATGAAAGTATAAGATTGGTCTATGAGCATGCTGTAGCTACTGAATCAGAACCCTCCTGTACTTCTACCGAAGTTGATGGCCTATCCGAACTTGAAGTTCTGGAAGCATACCATTTGCCACTTAGGTCATCCCTCCTCTCTCAGTCTAAAATAGTTAGGGGAAAAGGTCACTGTTTCGAAGTACCTTCCCAACAAAAATCCCAAAAGCCGATCATGTTTGGCAGGGTAAGTACGTCACCTCGACGAAGACAGACCAGTGAAAGTGATGAACAAACATCACCTCAATTTCAACTGTATGAACAGAAGTCCCAGCAAATAATGGAGAGAATGGGATATAATTTCACCCAGAAGCCGGGATTAAACTTTGGAAGAGGGCGACGGAATCTCATACCCTCGTTTAGACCGAGAGGAAAGAGCCCTGATTATTATCAAAAGACCCGCAGGGGGTTGGGTTATGTATCTACTCCACCTTCGTCACCATTAAAAGATGAGGAGAGTTCTTCGGCCAAAGAAGAAACATCTTCACCCGACCATGATTCGGATATAAGTAACGGTGCTTGGTTTCAATCTTTGATGGCCAATATAGTTTCAGCCGCGCCAGAAAGCAACGAGGAACCAATTGACGTTCAAGATGATGCTTGGGCTAGGCATATGGATACTCCTTGGGATGTCCGCTTTGAACAGCGTGACCCACCTACAGAAGATAAATTAACACAAGTTAATATGGGAACGGAAGAAAATTCGAAACCCATCTTCATAAGCGACACACTAACTCCTTCAGAAAAGGAGGAACTCATATCTCTTATCAAAGAGTATATAGATGTCTTCGCATGGAGTTATGAAGATATGCCTGGGCTTGACCCTGAAATTGCCACACACCGGTTAAATATTAAAGAAGACGCTAAGCCTGTCAAACAACAGCAAAGGCGTTTTCGACCGGAATTGATGGAGGCGATAGTTGCTGAAGTCAACAAGCTCATACAATCCGGATTCATCCGTGAAGAACAACACCCAGATTGGATGGCTAACATAGTACCAGTTCGCAAAAAGAATGGCAAAATCCGGATATGCATCGACTTTTAAGATCTGAACGCTGCATGTCCCAAGGATGAATTTCCACTCCCCATCACTGATGTGATGATTGATAGCACTTGTGGTTATGAGAGAATGTCCTTTATGGATGGCCTACATTTGATAGGGCGTTGCTTGATTTAGGGGCAAGTGTCAATTTGCTTCCTTACACTGTTTATCAGCAACTGGGGTTAGGAAAACTTCAACCTACTAAGGTCACATTACAGCTAGCTGATCGTTCAATTAAGAGACCACTTGGTATGGTTGAAGATGTGCTCATTAAGGTTGGCGAGTTTATTTTTCCTGTAGACTTTATTGTTTTAGAAACTGAGCCAATCTCCAATCCACGGAATCAAATTCCCATTATCTTGGGTAGACCATTCCTTGCAACATCAAATGCAGTGATTGATTGTAGGAGTGGTCTCATGAAGTTATCGTTTAGAAATATGACTGTGGCATTGAACATATTTAATATGGATGAGCACGCAACGAACTCTCTCATTGAAGTCAATATGATTCATAGTTTGCACTCTCATTCGACCTCTTCCACTGATGATGAACCTTCATTTGAGCAAATGTTCAAAGATGAGCTCATACTATTAGAAGAATTGGCACATACTGATTTTATATATGATGATACTTGTGCAAGTGTGCCATTGAATTATGAGCAAACTTTTAAGGATTTGTTTGCAGAGGAGCTCGCATTACTTCATGAGTTAGAAGAGCCACCACCACATTCACTTAATCATATTAGACTCTTCTCACCTCATGATATTTCTACATGTATGCTTGTTACTAACGATGATTGGCAGGTTTATAATAAAGAATTCTTTAACCCAATTGTTAATGCTTACATGTGGACAAAGAAAAAGCGAGGACGACATAAGAAGCAGACAGGTAATCTTGTGACTTGTAAGAGGTTGATGAAATATAATAATGCACCCACTTCACGTTTAAAACGCACACACTATGAAAGTGGGAAGCGATCGAGAGGTCGTAACCGCTTTTCATGCGTTAATAGGGTGATGATATTGAGATCGTAACTTTTACGACTCTCATTATTTGTATAGTATTTGTATAATAGTTTTCACATTTTGTTTTACCACACTTGGTTTGTGTATGAGGGCATACACAAGTTTAGGTGTGGGGGAGTAGTTTTTAGGAGATTTTTATTTTTAGGACTTTATTTTATTTTTTTTATTTTTTTAATTTTTAGTATTTTGGGTTTCTTTATTTTACACTTTGGGTAGTTTTTAGGGTAACTAATTTAAAAAATTTAAAAAAAAAATGAAATTTTTTTTTTTAAAAAGAAAAATTATATTTTTCATCAATAGACCAAACTAATTACAGATAAATGGATAAATTTAGATTTGAAATTGGATAGGAGAGTAGATTGGATGATACACTTTGAAATTTATGAAAAAGATCAAAATCTGAAAAATAAATATTGCTAACAGTAGTTTTGAGGCAAGTATACATCTATTTTTCACTTCACAATAGTTTATTAGGTTAAGGACAAAGATGATAACGATTGAGTAAGTTTTCTCTCTCTAAAAAAAATAGAAAAAAAAAATGAAAAAAAAAGGTGAGAATAAAATAATGGGGTGAGCCTGGTATTAAGGCAATAGCCTCGAGAGTGATAAAATAATGGGGTGCACCTGGTATTAAGGCAATAGCCTCAAGAGTGAAAAAAGAGTATGATCCAAGTAATCGGGTACTTTGCGCCTAAGTAAGCGTGAATATTCGCATGAAAGGTGAAATATTCTTAAAAAAAAAAATGGAAAAAAAAAGAAAAAAAATGTTATGAGAGAGGAGATGAATCATGAGTTAGAGTTCGAGTCCAAAACCGAAGTAGACTATCACACGTATACGTAGATGTATAGGAGCCAATGGATTATATGTTAGTGAGTATTGAAAGATATGATTTAAATTTTTGATTAAAATGATAAGTGTATCTGATATGACGCTCAATTTGAAAATTGATAATCTAGATGCGTTCTTGAGTTTGTATATTAGTGAGATTAATTAATGAAAACATGATAAAAAAAAAAGATTCTTCTTTCTTTTGTATAAAATTTTTATTTTTCTTGATTTTTGGTTATCCTTATTTTTTATTTATTTATTCCTTAATCTATCTGCTTCATGAATTTTGTGGGTATATTCACTGCAAACCCTCACGAGACAACACTCGTCCACTAGGATAACCTAGGGGTTTAAAGGCTTGTTGCACGTGCTAAGTGTAATCGCGATTCCTGCGAAAGTGAGTTAGGACTTTTGTTTTTGTTTTCTTTTTTTTCTTTTAAGGTTTAGGTTTTGCTCGAGGACTAGAAAAAGATAGGTGTGGGGGTGTGATGACTAACATATATTGTATTTTTTCTCTCATACTTTATCAAATTTTGTATATAAATAAATACTACTCGGGTATTTTTAGTGTCTTTTGCAGATAATCCGAATTATACAAGGAGAAGGCATGAAATCAGAGTCGGAGTCAGAAATCAGAGTCCGAATATTTACTAAAGTGGGCAAGACTACGAGAATATGATTCTGTAGAGACTCAAAGTCGATTAAAGTCAGGAATATTAAAGTTAGAAGACAAAGGTTACAGGTGTACAAAATTTCATAATTTATCTCAAATTGGAGCCGCTATTTAGCGGTTTGTACCGCCATTTGACGGCCCAATTTTGGCCCCATGCATCGAGATTTTTCCTGTGGCTTCGTTGTAATTTGTTTCACTTTTCAGTTCTTCTAGAAATAGGGTTTGGTTTCCGAGGCCTATTTAAAGGCCGACCCTTGTATTGTGATGGTAATCTGGAATTTTTGTATTCAATTTTTCTGTTCAATAAATTTGGGGTTTTTGCTGAAGGTCGACGGCCACAACACCGTGTCCAGAGGTAACCCATTGTTCTTGAGAATTTTTACTTGATTTCTGCATAGATTTAATTGCTTTCTATTTTAGGGTTTACGGCTTTCTAGATTAGAGTTTATCATTTTATGAATAAAAAAATTAATCTTCCTTAGTAAAAATCATGAGTAGCTAATTAGATCAGCTCTAGGATGTAGATGAAGCTAAGATTCACCATATAATTATTTTCTAATATTTTTCTTCTTAAATAAAATTGATAAAGCCATGATTTTTCAAATGAAAGATTAAAATACAAGGACCCGAAATTTAGAACTTTGATAGGTTATACTTGAATTAGGATTCTTAATAATCTATGCTTAGTTAGGGATTGGGGTTGCTGATTTTGTCTTTTTATTTGAATTATCTAAAAGACTTAGTTTATTTTTATATGAAGTAGCATATTTTGATGAGCTATACTTGCACAACACTTGATAGCTCATGCTTAGGGCACTTTAAGTTAAAATTAAACTAAAAAGATTGAATTTTTATAATAGAAGAAAATAATAGAAGTAAGAACATGGCTGGAAATTAGTGGATTCTATATCCTAGGCTACTTAGATTAATCCGACCTCAATCTAGAACCTTTGGTTAGTCCGTTGAACTATAGAGAAAGTAAGAACGCAGAAACACCTTAGATCCTTGTGAGACGACCTGTACAACGCTACATTGATACTGTGCGCTTGCCGTAAATAGAACACATCTAAGTAGCCTAGGATTTAGAATCCACTAATTTCCTACCATGTTCTTACTTCTAATATTTTCTTCTATCATAAAAAATTCGATCTTTTTAGTTTAATTTTTACTTAAAGTGCCCTAAGCATGAGCTATCAAGTGTTGTGCAAGTATAGCTCATCAAAGGATGCTACTTATTATAAAAATAAACTAAATATTGTAGATAATTCAAATAAAATAGTAAAACCAGCAACCCCAATCCCTAACTAAGTATAGATTATCAAGAATCCTAATTCAAGTATAACCTATCAAAGTTCTAAACTTCGGGTCCTCGTATTTTAATGTTTCATTTGAAAAATCATGGCTTTTATTAATTTTATTTAAGAAGAAAAATATTAGAAAATAATTTCATGGTGGATCTTAGTTTCATCTACATCCTAGGGCTGATCTAATTAGCTACTCATGATTTTTGCTAAGAAAGATCAAATTTTAATTCATACAATGATAAACCCTAATCTAGAAAGCAGTAAACCCTAATCTAGAAAGCAGTAAAATTTATGCAGAACGAAAATAAGAATATCAAGAGCAATGGGTTACCTCTGATCACGGTGTTGTGCTGTCAACCTTCAGTAAAAATCCCAAATTTATTGAACAGAAAAATCGCGTATAAAAATAATTCCAGCGTTCAGAATCCCGTCAAAATACAAGGGTTAGCCAATAAATAGGCATCGGAAACCAAACCCTATTTCTAGAAGAACCACAAGACCTATCAATTTACAATTAAGCCCACGACAAAAATTACTCTGATTCGGCCACTTATGAGCCGCTATTTAGCGGCTAATACCGCTATTTAGCGGCTCAATGTTGAGAAATTGCATTAAACTTTCTTCTGCAGAAGTATATTCTCTTTTACTCTTCACTTTCTTGACTGTATTTAACTTCTACTTCCTGCAGTACTTTGATGTTGTAGTCTCCCCCGTTTTAGAAACTTTTCGGCGTTTGATTTCCTAGTCCAACTCTGGTTTCATGCCTTTTTCTTGTATAATTTGGATTACCTGCAAAAGACACTAAAAATACTCAAGTAGCATTTATTTATATACAAAAACAGATAAAGTATGAGAGGAAAAATACAATATATGATATTCATCACACCCCCACACCTATCTTTTGCTAGTCCTCGAGCAAAACCTAAATCTAAAAAGAAAAACAAAAATCCTAACTCACTTTCGCAGGAATCGCGATTACAATTAGCACGTGCAATAAGCCTTTAAACCCCTAGGTTACCCTAGTAGACGAGTGTTGTCTCGTGAGGGTTTGCAGTGAATATACCCACAAAATTCAAGAAGAAAATAGATTAAGGAATAAAGAAAAGAAAAATAAGGATAGCCGAAAATTAAGAAAAATAAAAATTTTATACAAAAGAAAGAAAAAAATCTTTTTTTATATTTTCGTCAATTGGTCTCACTAATATACAAACTTAAGAACGCATTTAGATTATCAATTTTTAAATCGAGCATCATATCAGATACACTTATCATTTTAATCAAAAATTTAAATCTTATCTTTCAATACCTACTAACAGATAATTTATTGGCTCCTATACATCTACGTGCATGTGTGATAGTCTACTTTGGTTTTTGGACTCCAACTCTAACTCATGATTCATCTCCTCTCTCATAATTTTTTTTTTCTTTAAGAATATTTCACCTTTCATGCGAGTATTCACGCTTGCTTAGGCGCAAAATACCTGATTACTTAGTTCATACTCTTTTTTTTTTCTTTTTTCTTTTTGTTTTTTTTTTAAGAATATTTCACCTTTCATGCGAATGTTCACGCTTGCTTAGGCGCAAAATACCCGATTACTTGGATCATACTCCTTTTTTTTTTTTTTTTTTCACTCTTGAGGCTATTGCCTTAATACCAGGCGCACCCCATTATTTTATTCTCACTTTTTTTAGAGAGAGAGACTTACTCATTCGTTATTATCTTTATCCTTAACCTAATAAACTATTGTGAGGTGAAAAATAGATGTATAATTGCCTCAAAACTACTGTTAGCGATATTTATTTTTCGAATTTTAATTTTTTTCATAAAATTCAAAGTGTATCGTCCAATCTACTCTCATATCCAATTTTAAATCTAAATTGTGTTCCTTTATCTATAATTAGTTTGATCTATTGACGAAAATAAATTTTTTTTTTAATCTTTTTGTTGGTCACCCTAAAAACTACCCAAAGTGTAAAATAAAGAAACCCAAAAACCTAAAAAAAATAAAATAAAATAAAAAGAAAATCCTAAAAATCCTAAAAAAAAATAAAAATAAAAATAAAAATAAAATAAAATAAAATAAACATCTCCTAATACACTCCCCCACACCTAAACTTGTGTATGCCCTCATACACAAATCATTGGTGTCGTCCTCTTTGCCTTCTACTAGATTCACCATGTGCAGGACGTGCTTGTGCTGTAGAAGACTCACCCCTATCAATCTGTTTCAACCGGTGCCAAATTTTTCCAAGACCTTGCCAGACGACGTTGATTTGCTCAGTGGGATCAGCTGGCAAGTCTTGGTCAAAGAAGGCATCATCCTCCTCCTCTTGTGTCAAGTCAGTGGCATATATATATCCTCGTTATCAGCATGTCTGTTCCAATCTTCTGGAACAGCAGCATGATATGTCACTGAAATATGTTCGGTAGTGATCAACACGCGTGAGGGTGCGTATGCGTCAAATTCGGCACTAGATATAAACTTGCGACACAACTGTGTAATTAAACACGGCAGAGGCAAACTAGTCCTCGACCGCATCTTAGCATCAATAATAGTGTCGAGTAGTTGTGTGCACATACAGAAGTGAGTATCTTGACGCATAATACAATCAACAACATAAAGTGTGGGCGTATAAAAAGATGACATATGTGTAATGCCCATAACATTAGTGTTGACCCAGCGGCAAGTTGCGTGAATATTTCGGTAGAGTGTCTTGCTGCTGATCCCTTTATCACGTGTTATTTTGCAGTTTGGGCCCATCTGTGTAAGATAGTCCTCAATCCTACCAGGAGTGTGATTCCCGGTATGAAGGAGGATACCTGTAGAAGTTGAGATGGCCTCTGTGTGCATTTCATATAATTGGCCGCGCCAATGGAGGTTTATGGTTTTGCGATCGTCCGAAATGTCGGATTTCGCAAAACTCGCATAAAATTCCTCCACCAACTCTGGGATGTAGAATGCATTAGATGAATAAATGAGGTAATTCCAACCCAGAGTTTCGATTGCAGCGGCAAAATAAACACTAAATGCCGCAAAAATTTCTCCAAAAAACTTCTCACAAACAAATCTACCCATGATATCGTACTGTAATTATCAATTTGCAATCTGATCAACACAGTAAATGTAAAAGAGAGAACTCGTACCTCCCCTGAAGTTTCAGGGGGAAAACCTACAGTTTAGCCGCTTAATAGCGGTATATACCGCGGTTTGGCGGCTTTGAATTCACGGATGGCCGAGAGCTTCGGGGTGGTTGTCTACGCCGGTGATGTGGACCTTTTAAGCATCTCTGGTCGAAGAAAAGTTGAAGATCCTACACTATCCTGCAAAGAGAGAAACAAAAATCAAAAGGAGGAAGTGGGGAAGGAAGGGGGGCAGTTAGGGTTTTGGATGAAATGATTTGGGGAAGATGAGGGCTGCTTGGGTGTATATAGGAATGGAAAATTACCGTTAGCTCCCCATCTTTCCATAATTTTGCTTTAAAACCCTGCATCACGTTAGTAACATAATATACATGCTATTATACACATGACTACATGCCTTTATGCATAGATTGGATCGTGAAGTGTCACGACCTCTATGTTATCGCTCACTCGAGGTTCTAAAAATGGTTTTAGTCTGTGACCGTTTACTTTGAATAAATTACCATTTTTAGGATCCTCGAGATCAACTGTACCGTGATGGTGCACTGTCCGTACTATGTACGGTCTACTCCATCTTGACCTCAATTTTCCTGGGAATAAATGTAGCCTCGAATTATATAAGAGAACTTTTTGTCCGGGTGCAAATGACTTGCGAATGATTGCTTTGTCATGAAACACTTTTGTTTTCTCTTTATAAATCTTGGCACTCTCATATGCGTCCCGCCTTATCTCATCAAGCTCATTAATTTGTAATCTCCGCTGCTCGCTAGCTTTTTCGAGCTCAAAATTTAGAAATTTAATTTCCCATAAAGCTTTATGCTCAAGCTCCACCGGTAAATAACACGCTTTTCCAAATATCAAACGATATGGAGACATGCCTAGATTAGTCTTGTAAGCAGTACGGTAAGCCCATAATGCATCAGCTAGCTTACAAGACCAATCTTTTCTATTATGATTTACTGTTTTCTCCAAAATCAGTTTGATTTGGCGATTGGAAACTTCCACTTGCCCACTAGTTTGTGGATGATATGGTGTGGCTAACTTGTGGGTAATGGAATATTTCCGCATAAGCGCCTCAAATGACCGGTTGGTGAAATGGGTACCATTATCGCTAATAATAGCTCGAGGAATGCCAAATCGAGAAAATATATTCTCTTTCAAAAACTTGACAACTACTTTGTTGTCATTCGATTTTGTGGCTATTGCCTTTACCCATTTAGAAACATAATCAACAGCAACTAATATGTATTGATTTCCAAATGAGTTGGGTAACGGTCCCATAAAATCTATACCCCATACATCAAAGATTTCGACCTCAAGGATGGGTTGCAGAGGCATCATATTGCGCCGTGAAATTTTGCCGACGAATTGGCATCGTGTGCATGCTTTGCAATATTCCACGGCATCTTTGAAAATAGTTGGCCAAGAGAAACCACTCTGCAATACCTTTTCAGCCGTTTTCCTGGGACCAAAGTGTCCTCCACAAAGCTAGATCATGACAAAAAGAGAGGACACTTTGTATCTCATCATTAGGTATGCATCGACGTATGATCTGATCTGGACAGCATTTGAACAGATATGGTTCATCCCAGTAAAAGAATTTTACTTGGGACAAGAATCTATATCGATCTTGCTTGGACCAATGGGACGGAATCTCCTTAGTCACAAGATAGTTCACAATGTCAGCAAACCATGGTTCGTGCATCAATGCAAACAGTTGCTCGTCAGGAAATGATTCATTTATGGGGCACAAATTAGTTGGAGCGTTGGGCAGACGAGACAAGTGATCAGCTACTGAATTATCCGCACCTTTCTTGTCTAATATTTCAAGATCAAACTCTTGTAGCAAGAGGATCCATCGAATAAGTCTTGCTTTTGCATCTTTCTTGGTTAACAAGTATTTCAAAGCAGCGTGATCGGTGTAAACTGTAATTCGTGATCCAATCAAGTAGGAACGAAACTTCTCAAGTGCAAAGACGACTGCCAGAAGCTCTTTCTCTGTGGTAGAGTAGTTCAACTGGGCGTCATTAAGTGTCCTACTTGCATAGTAAATCACATGTGGCTGCTTATTAATACGTTGACCAAGGACGACACCGATAGCGTAATCAGATGCATCACACATGAGCTCAAAGGGTAAGCTCCAGTCTGGCGCATGAATAATAGGAGTGGTGGTCAGCGCCTTCTTGAGCTGCTCAAATGCTCTTAGACAATCAGGTGTAAAATTGAATGGTATTTCCTTGGCTAGTAGATGTGTCAAAGGCCTAGCAATTGTGCTAAAGTCTTTGATAAATCTTCTATAAAAACCAGCATGACCAAGGAAGGATCGTATATCTTTCACTGATCGCGGAGGTGGCAGATTATTGATGAGGTCTACCTTAGCTTTGTCAACCTCGATACCATTCTTCGAGATGACATGCCCTAGCACTATGCCATTTTTGACCATAAAATGGCATTTTTCCCAATTGAGTGTCAAATGCTTCTCATTACAGCGTGTGAGAACTAACTCTAGATGATGCAGACACTCTTGGAATGAATCTCCGAAGATAGAAAAATCATCCATGAAAATTTCAAGAAATCGTTCAACCATGTCAGAGAAAATACTTACCATGCATCTTTGGAACGTGGCAGGTGCGTTGCATAACCCAAAAGGCATGCGTCTATATGCAAAGGTGCCGAATGGACATGTGAAAGTGGTCTTTTCTTGATCCTCCGGACCGATGGGAATTTGGTTGTAGCCAGAGTATTCATCTAGAAAACAATAGAACTCATGTCCAGCCAACCGTTCCAACATCTGATCAATGAATGGTAAGGGGAAGTGGTCCTTCCTAGTTGCAGCATTAAGCTTCCTATAATCAATGCAGACTCGCCATCCCGTCTGCAAACGCGTCGGGATAAGTTCATTTGCATCGTTCTTGACTACAGTGATTCCGGATTTCTTAGGTACTACTTGAACTGGGCTTACCCATGCGCTATCAGAGATAGGATAGATAATCCCATTGTCAAGACACTTAAGAATATCCTTCCTCACAGCTTCTTTCATTACCGGATTCAACCTACGCTGAGGATCTCTTGTAGGTCGTGCATTGTCTAGCAAATGAATTCTATGCTGCACTATAGAAGGACTTATCCCCTTGATATCAGCCATACTCCAACCTATGACTTCCCTATGTGCTTTCAACACTGATATGAGTTTTTCCTCCTGAGCGTCAGTCAATTCTGCAGAGATAATGACTGGTAGTGTGTCGTGTTCACCCAAAAAAGCGTACTTGAGATGACTCGTAAGGGTCTTCATCTCAAGCTCAGGTGGACACTCAATAGATGGTCGTAACTGAACTCGTGGTTCAGTCATCAATGGCTCAGGTGGAAGTTTCCATTGAGTGGAAGACACATAATTAGATGATTCATCGAGCGTCTCCAAGAATACACTCTCATCAACTAAACCATTCAGCTCGTCAAAGAATTTCTCCTCTTGGTGTTCACTGGACAATCCTTGGATCATATTCACTTCTAGGGGCTCGTCATGTGGATCACTTGGTTGGCGCCCTAGATTGAATATATTCAAGTCAAGTGTCATATTTCCAAAGGAAAGTCTCATCGATCCACTCCGACAATTGATAACAGCATTAGAAGTGGCCAAGAATGGACGTCCCAAAATAACTGGGATACAATAGTGTGGATTCACCACAGGTTGAGTCTCGAGGACTATGAAATCAACTGGGAAGATAAACTCCCCAATCTTAATCAAGACATACTCAATCTCTCCCATAGGTGTCTTCACAGATCTGTCAGCTAACTGCAATGTAATTCTTGTAGGTCTCAACTTTCCCAGTCCTAACTGCTGATATACTGAATAAGGAAGTAAGTTGACACTTGCTCCTAAATCTAGTAAAGCCCTTTCAATCACTGTAGTCCCTATAGTGCAGGAGACAGTAGGACTTCCAGGGTCTTTATACTTTACAGATGCTGACTGAGAGATGATGCTAGATACGTTAGCAGCTAGGAAGACTTTCTTTGGAACATTGGTTGTTCTCTTCTTTGTGCATAAATCCTTTAAGAATTTTGCATAAGCAGGTACTTGTTGGATTGCATCAAGAAGAGGAACATTGACCTTAACTTGCTTGAATAACTCAAGCATGTGCTCCACCTGAGGAGAATTTTTCTTCAAACGATTTGGATAGGGAGCCTTTGGCTTATAAGTATGGTCAATTGGAAGATTAGAATTAGAAGGATCAGATTCTTCTGTCGTGCTAGTGGGTAGATCGTGGGATGATGGTGATGATGAATCATGAGGTGGTGATGGAATCGTGGTATCAGGGAGTGTAGCTTGCCGTACAATAGGAGTGGAATCAGGTGGCATGGCTACATGATTGTCAACCAGTTTGCCAGATCTAAGTGTGTGAATGGCATTAATTTGGTTGACATGCGACTGATTCAAATTTGAGGAACTGGCATTAGGATTTGTTATGGGTTGACTTGGAAAAGTGCCCTTGCCATGTTCACTCATTTGATTTGCTAGTTGTCCAACCTGCTGCTCTACACTCTTAATGGATTGAGAGTTTACGAGCAGGTGCTGATCTGTTCTTTGAATGAAATCAGTTGACACTTTCATAAGATTCTGCATGTATGTGTCAAGGTTGGACTGAGACTTGAGAAGAGTTTCAACATTCTTCTCAAGTGATTGAAGTCACTTTTCTTGATCATTATTAGACCCCTGTTGTGGATATGAGTGATTTTGTGCAGGTGGTCTATTCTGGTTGTTCCCATGATTTGAAGTATTTGGGTGTTGATAAGCACCCATATTTGGTCTTGGGAACTGACCAGTAGCTGGAGGCTGCATGTTAGAGTTCGGGGCTCCTTGATATTGCCCTTGACCCCATGAGAGATTTGGATGGCTGCTCCAGCCAGGATTGTATGTTGGAGCGTATGGATTATTGACGGGTCTTTGATACATAGAATTAGCTTGCTCAAGTGTAGGACCCGTAGGATTTACTAACAATGGACACTCCTCCATAACGTGGTTGGGAATTCCGCAATTAAAGCATGTGGGACTTTGGAGTTGATTCACTTGACCCACTGGTGGAGACTGAGCACTAGGAGTCTCCAGTGCCTCAATTCTTCTCATAAGAGCTGCGATCTTTGCTTCAGCAGCTATAGAGCTGTCGACGCTATGGATCCCACTCTTTTGAGCAGAAGTTGATATACTGGGCTTCTCAGTGGAACTCTCCCACTGCATAGTCTTCCATGATAAGTCCTCAAGAAAGTCCCATGCTTCATCCTCGTTTTTTCTCATAAACTCCCCTTGACACATGGATTCTAGAAGAGTTTTGGATGCGTAATCAAGTCCTTCGTATATGATCTGACACAACCGCCACTTTTCTATTGCATGGTGGGGGCATTGAGCTAATAAATCCTTAAATCGTTCTAAGTATTTCCAGAAGGGTTCTCCTGGCACTTGACGGAATTGATTAATTTGATTTCTAATTCGTGCCGTCTTGTGCGTAGGATAATACTTCTTGAGAAATACTGTAACGAATTCATCCCAAGTAGTGATTGAATCAGTAGGCATACTGTACAACCACTTCTTGGCATTATCCTTAAGTGCAAACGGGATGAAACGGAGCTTAATTGCGTCCTCCGATAAGTTTTGCAGTTTAATCATTACGCATACTTCTTGAAATTCACTGATAAAGAGATATGTATCTTCTGAATCAGAACCAGTGAATTTGGGAAGCATACTAATGTACTGCGGTTTTAATTCGTAGTGATTACCCACTACGTGTGGAAGTTTGATGCATGATGGTAATGATGTACGCAACGGGTAACATCGATCCTGAAGGATCGGGATCGGCTGGTCCATCTTGTCTCCCATGAACAAATCTGATCTCACAAGTCGACCAAATTGATCACGGGTCCAATGTGGCATGAACCAGTGACTGTGAGTGTATGCGTGAACTTCCTAAACTAATGCAAGAAGTGGGGTGTGATGAAGAGATAAAACGGTGGAATGATATGAGCAAATAAAAAAGTGGTTTCTACTGTTCCTAATTTTTTTATTTTGTTTTTAATTTTTCTACACAACTAGGAAACAAAAGTACAGCAACAGAGAAAATTAGGGTTCCAAAAGTACCTCCTTGGCCGCCAAATGGCGGTTCTACCCGCTAAATAGCGGCTAAAATAAAGAAGTGGATTCTGATATTTTTTCCACTTGGTCCAGAGGCTCTTCCAATTCTTTCAATCTTCCTGTATCTGCACTTTCTATTTCCTGCACACTCACACACGCTGTTAACCCGTAAAATGCTAGAAAAAGCAAGAAAAACACCGTCGATCCCCGGCAACGGCGCCAAAAACTTGATGTGTTATATTCACTGCAAGCGCACAGTGTCGTTGCAGCGCTGAACAGGTCGTCTCATAGGGATCTAAGGTGTTTATGCGTTCTTACTTTCTCTATAGTTCACCGGACTAACCAAAGGTTCTAGGTTGATATCGAATTTATCTAAGTAGCCTAGGATTTAGAATCCACTAATTTCCTACCATGTTCTTACTTCTAATATTTTCTTCTATCATAAAAAATTCAATCTTTTTAGTTTAATTTTTACTTAAAGTGCCCTAAGCATGAGCTATCAAGTGTTGTGCAAGTATAGCTCATCAAAGGATGCTACTTCTTATAAAAATAAACTAAATATTGTAGATAATTCAAATAAAATAGTAAAACCAGCAACCCCATTCCCTAACTAAGTATAGATTATCAAGAATCCTAATTCAAGTATAACCTATCAAAGTTCTAAACTTCGGGTCCTCGTATTTTAATGTTTCATTTGAAAAATCATGGCTTTTATTAATTTTATTTAAGAAGAAAAATATTTGAAAATAATTACATGGTGGATCTTAGTTTCATCTACATCCTAGGGCTGATCTAATTAGCTACTCATGATTTTTGCTAAGAAAGATCAAATTTTAATTCATACAATGATAAACCCTAATCTAGAAAGCAGTAAACCCTAATCTAGAAAGCAGTAAAATTTATGCAGAACGAAAATAAGAATATCAAGAGCAATGGGTTACCTCTGATCACGGTGTTGTGCCGTCAACCTTCAGTAAAAATCCCAAATTTATTGAATAGAAAAATCGCGTACAAAAATAATTCCAGCGTTCAGAATCCCGTCAAAATACAAGGGTTAGCCAATAAATAGGCATCGGAAACCAAACCCTATTTCTACAAGAACCACAAGACCTATCAATTTACAATTAAGCCCACGACAAAAATTACTCTGATTCGGCCACTTATGAGCCGCTATTTAGCGGCTAATACCGCTATTGAGCGGCTCAATTTTGAGCAATTGGATTAAACTTTCTTCTGCAGAATTATCTTCTCTTGTACTCATCACTTTCTTGACTGTATTTAACTTCTACTTCCTGCAGTACTTTGATGTTGTAGTCTCGCCCGTTTTAGAAACTTTTCGGTGTTTGATTTCCTAGTCCAACTCTGGTTTCATGCCTTTTCCTTGTATAATTTGGATTACCTGCAAAAGACACTAAAAATACCCAAGTAGCATTTATTTATATACTAAAACAGATAAAGTATGAGAGGAAAAATACAATATATGATATTCATCAGATGGCTTCTCAGGTTATAACCAAATCAAGATGCACCCGGATGATGAAAAGCATACAGCTTTCAGAACACCGCTGGGGGTCTACTGTTATACGGTGATGCCGTTCGGACTGAAGAACGCAGGTGCCACCTACCAACGCGCAATGAGTGTCATATTCAAAGAATACCTGCGCAAGACAGTGGAGTGCTATGTGGATGACTTAGCAGTCAAAAGCAGAAACAAAGAAGATCATCTGCATGATTTAAGAGTGGTCTTCGATCTTATGAGGAAACATCATCTAAAGATGAATCCTACCAAGTCGTTCATGGGTGTATCCAGCGGGAAATTTCTTGGGTTCATAATCACCTCAAAAGGAATTTTTCTCGACCCCGAAAAGATAAAAGCCATTAGCGAAATGCTGCCTCCCCGCAATCTTAAAGAATTAAGGGGGTTACAGGGAAAGCTTGCCTATATTCGACGCTTCATTTCCAACCTATCTGGACGATGCCAGCCATTCTCAAAACTTATGAAAAAGGGAGTGTCTTTCATATGGGATGAGGCATGTCAGCAGGCATTTGATGACCTCAAGGAGTACCTTACTAAGCCTCCTGTACTAATGGCACCAGCCCCTGGGCAGCCCTTCCTTATATATGTAAGGGCCATGGATAATGCTTTAGGAGCGTTACTTGCTCAATATAATGAGCACGGCCATGAACATGCCCTCTACTATTTAAGTAGAACAATGATTGGGGCCGAACAGCGGTATACCCCGATTGAAAAAGAATGTTTAGCCCTAGTGTTTGCTGTTCAGAAAATGCGACACTACCTCTCGGGGCAAACAATTCATGTCATATCACGGGTTAATCCCCTGAAGATTCTGATGACAAAACTAGGATCCTTAAATGGCCGATTGGAAAAATGGGCTCTCTTACTATCGCCCTATGACATACATTTTGTCCCTCAAAAGGCCATGAAGGGACAGGCGATCGCCGATTTCCTTGCAGATCATCCAATTTGGTCCAAAGTAAAGCAGACATCAGAAGTCAACACAGTTACCGGAGAACAGCCTTGGCAAATGTTCTTTGATGGTGCCGCGAGACGATCTGCTGCTGGAGTGGGGGTTGTGCTTATATCCCCACACAAGCATATATTGCCTAACGGTTACTCATTAACAGAACCGTGCACGAATAATGCAGCGGAATACAACGCGCTCATTATCGGCTTAAAAATAGCTCTGTAGCTGGGGGTGAACCATCTAGAGGCATATGGAGACTCTAAGCTCATCGTCAATCAGATGACAGGTGAGTATGAAGTCAGACATGAAGCCCTCATCCCCTATCATCAGCTAGCTATTGAGCTAGCAGGATATTTTGAACAATTCTACATATATCACGTATCTCGAAACGAGAACGTTTATGCAGATGCTCTTGCCGCATTAGCCGCAACACTGGCAATCCCGCCAGGTGAAGCTAAAAGCATCACCATTGGTAGCAGAGAACTCCTCTACCCAGACGCGGTGTCTCAGGCCAAAGAGGTATGCCAGATAGGCTTCAAGATAGAACCCCGTGATTGGCGATTTCCGTTGGTGGATTATGCTTTACATGGGATATTACCAGAAGATCCAAAGGAAGCCACCTCAATAAAGAGGAAGGCCCAGAGATTTTATTATAACCATAAACTTCAGACTTTGTATAGCAAGTCAAGAGATGGTCTACTGCTATGCTGCATATCAAAAGCAGAAGCAGAAGAAGTGCTGAGAGAAACGCATGATGGAGTATGTGGAGCTCATCAGCCCGGTCCAAAACTCGGAGACCGTATAAAAAGGCTAGGATACTACTGGCCGAATATGATCACGGAAGCAATGGTATACGCTAAACGATGCCATGCATGCCAAGTTCATGCCAATTTTATTCATCAACCCCCAGAATACTTGCACAATACTGTCGCTAGTTGGCCGTTTGAGGCCTGGGAAATGGACATTATGGGGCCAATAACTCCCCCATCATCCAGAGGACATCGGTTTATTCTTGCAATAACCGATTATTTTTCAAAGTTGGCCGAAGTCGTGGCCATGAAAGAGGTAAAAACGACAGATGTGATCAAGTTTATCAAGCATCATGTCATTTACCGATTCGGCGTCCCTCGACGGATCATTCATGATAATGGTCTGCAATTCATTAGTCAGGAATTCTCCAGATTCTGCAATAAGTTCAGAATCAAAGATATCGCTTCTACACTATATAACTCTGCGGCTAATGGGTTAGCTGAAGCTTTCAACAAGACGATCATCAAACTCCTTCGGAAGTTCGTCTCTTCCAATAAACGAGATTGGGATGAAAAGTTGGGAGAGTGTTTGTGGGCTTATCGCACCACCGTTCGCACCCCGACCAAAGCTACCCCGTTCTCTTTGGTTTATGGAAGTGAGGCTGTCTTGCCTCTTGAAATCCAGATACCATCTTTGAGAGTGGCTTTAGCCACAAAGATGACGACAGAAGAGCGCCATCAGCAAAGATTGCAAGAACTAGAGGCGTTAGATGAGAAACGTCTCAGGGCTCAACAACAAATTGAGTTGTATCAAGCCCGAATATCTCAGACGTTCAATAAGAACGTTAAACCAAGGACCTTTAAGGAAGGAGACTTGGTTCTGGCTGTTAAAAGGCCAATGGTGCTAACCCACAAGACTAAGGGTAAATTTGAACCCAAGTGGGAAGGGCCGTTTATTGTGGAGACAGTATACTCCAGTGGAGCCTATCACTTAATGAATCAAGAGGGCGACAGGATGATGATGCCGATCAATGGCAAATTTCTGAAGAAGTACTATTCTTAATACCCTTGGAGATACGCGTCTTCTTTTTCTTAGGCATGCGCATTGTGCGCCTCTGACCTAAACCTGGTGTGTTTGGTTCTCAAGTTTGAACCGCCTCCAGTCTTTTTCTTAGGCATGTGCATTGTGCGCCTCTGACCTAAACCTGGTGTGTTTGGTTCTCAAGTTTGAACCGCCTCCAGTCTTTTTCTTAGGCATGCGCAGTTTGGCACCTCTGACCTAAACCTGGTGTGTTTGGTTCTCAAGTTTGAACTGCCTCCAGTCTTGTTCTTAGGCATGCGCATTGTGCGCCTCTGACCTAAACCTGGTGTGTTTGGTGTGCCCAGTTCAAGTTACGCGAGAGAGCCTTGAACCGCCTCCAGTTTGGTTCTCAAGTTTGAACCACCATCAGTCTTTTCTTGGGCATGCGCAGTTTGGCGCCTCTGACCCAAACCTGGTGTGCTTAGTTCTCAAGTTTGAACAGCCTCCAATCTTTCTTTTAGGCATGTGTAATTAAGCGCCTCTGACCTAAAAAGTATGAATTGCCCAACGCCGACTAGGCAATGGGAAGAGAACCGTTTCTTGCCAACCCATCATACTGGGGTAAAAGTATGAATTGCCCAACGCTGACTAGGCAATGGGAAGAGAACAAGTTTCTTGCCAACCCATCATACTGGGGTAAAAGTATGAATTGCCCAACGCCGACTAGGCAATGGGAAGAGAACAAGTTTCTCACCAAACCATCATACTGGGGTAAAAGTATGAATTGCCTAACGCCGACTAGGCAATGGGAAGAGAACAAGTTTCTCGCCAACCCATCATACTGAGGTAAAAGTATGAATTGCCCAACGCCGGCTAGGCAATGGGAAGAGAACCAGTTTCTCGCCAACCCATCATACTGGGGTAAAAGTATGAATTGCCCAACGCCGACTAGGCAATGGGAAGAGAACAAGTTTCTCGCCAACCCATCATACTGGGGTAAAAGTATGAATTGCCCAACGTCGACTAGGCAATGGGAAGAGAACCAGTTTCTCGCCAACCCATCATACTGGGGTAAAAGTATGAATTGCCCAACGCCGACTAGGCAATGGGAAGGAACCAGTTTCTCGCCAACCCATCATACTGGGGTAAAAGTATGAAACCACTGGCCCAATGCTTTTATAGCAGCAGGAAGAGGAGATTAAATTCCTCGACAACTCACCATGTTGAGGGGAATAACATGGCTAGCCCAACTCAAACGGTAGTTGGTAAAGGCTAATTAAACCCGTTGATAGCTGGGGATTTGCTAAAAATCCCACAAAACCTGTCATATTCTTACTTCTAACAATATGACTTGGAACACTTGGCATAAAAGAATCAAAAAGTAGTTATCTTTATTCATCATTCAAAAAGAATGGAGTTACAAAAGAAGCCTGAGAACCAATAAAGTTCTTTCTTTTATTACAAATTCTCATTACAAAAAGAATGAAGAATAAAAGGAAACTATGGATCTCCGAGATGCTTCAATTTACTCATCGCTTCGTCAATCACTCGACGACGAGTCGCTTCTACAGAGTGTTGAGCCTGCCGGAGAAGGTCATCATCATTCATGGCAACTTGCTGAGTTAGATACCGGCGAGACTCTTCCATAGTATGGCTTCTTATTGTTTCCTCCTGATCAACTTGCTCCCGTCGAAGGAGCAGCGCTTCTTGCTTCTTAACGGCTTCCCCTAAGTGGAGCTCACTCTCTACTAAGATCGCCCGAGCATTGGCAATGGCCTCCTGGGAGCTTAGAATGGCAGCCTGACTCCCCTCAATTTCAGAGTTCACCAGCTCCAAGCCCCTGAGAATGGACTCCCGACTAGCCTGGAACTCTGCTAAAGCTCGAGATCATTCTTCTTCTTGGCGCCTTAACTCTTCTCGACGAGCGATTGACTCCGCCCGAAGACGAGCCCATTCAATCCCAGTAATTGACTCAACATCCGCTTGGCGAACTGTGTTGAGTACATTCATTTGCTCTTCCAAAATTTCAAAACCGGCCCGGTAAGGAGCTGCTCGGTCTTGTCCCCCAATTTCTTCGGTGTTCTCCAGATAGCGGAGTAACATTGGTCGTGCGAAGTTGAAGAAATCGTGGCCAGCAACGACCATCTCGATACATCTCCTTAGTAAACGCATGAAATCAATGACACTGAGGTTGAAAAGTTCCTCAAGAGGATTTGAAGTGTCAGCAGACAAAGTAGGTAATGCTACTGAAGATGTCACGGGCAGGGGAGCAGTGGCTACCGGTGTCGAAGAAGAAGCCCGTCCTTGTACCAGATTCATGATGTGGGGAACCACTAAAGCCAATGCGGACCTGGCAGAATCAGGAACCTGAGAAGGAGGGCTGCTAATACAAGCCGCCCGGGCAGCGCCACCAACAGGAGAAGATGAGGGGGTATCTCCACCAGAAGTTCCTCCAATGGCAGAAGAAGCTTCAAATGAGAATTTTAAATTTTCCTCATCCCCGGCTGGAGGATTGGAAGCTGGAGGATTTAAGGATGTCTCAATAGCCATTATGGTAGAAGGCGTTAGAATCGCCGGTTGAAGAGCAGAAGGCGCACCAACGACTATGGGAAAAGTCGCATCGGAACAGGTGTTTGGCGTTGGAGACGGCAAGCTGGGAGAAGGAGTAGCTTCTTTTGCTGCGGCCGCAATAATTAACTCTGTCCTATCGTCACTCCCAAGATCATCAATCGAGGGAACTGAAGAAGGAATAGAAACAGGGGTTGTTGCGAAGTGCTCTGCATTTGGTTCATTTGCAGAACTACTTAGCACGCCCACTGAGCCAGTAGTGCCCGAGTAATCCACTCGCTCCTCAGACCCCCCTTGGGTGGTCGAGTGCATCGGCGAGAGGGCGTGGCTAACTGGACCTCAGAAAAAGCAAAACAAAGAAGGTTGCGTATCAGCACAGCAAAAAAAAAATAATATATATAGCAGACGGAGTATAAGAGCTGAATAAGTTATACCAGGAGACACAAGTCCAGTTGTTGGACTTGAAGGCGGAGCCGCTGTCGTCTCCGAAAGAATACCCGTCTCATTAACTAATGGAAGCACTGCGGGTTGTTCAATTGTCTCTGCCACTGGAGGAGCTGGAAATTCTCTGGTACTTGGAACCTCAGCAGGCCCAATCTCCCCTGCCGGCGCGGAGGGTAAAGCTGAGGACAATAAATCTGAAGCAAGCTTGACAGCCACTTCCTGGGGGGCTATCAAAGTTTCCTGGGCCAACTTCTGCTTCTTACCAGGCCTTTTCTTTAAAGCACCTCGGCGTTTGAGAGTTGGACTCAAGGGAGGACTGACAACAGGCTGGGGAGCTCCTCCAGCACCAGTATGGTCATTGTCATCGCCAGCATCGTTGTCGGACTCGCTGACGTCTGAAGGCTCAGTCGCAGCACCAAGAAATTCTTCCATTTCTTTTATTCTTACCCTAGAAGCACCCTGGCGACTAATGTAGATGGCCTCAATCTCTTTGCAACAACTGCGGTTGGGAGAGAAGCCGGGCACGTCAGCATTTGCAATGCTGAACCATGTGCAGAAGCTAAGGGTCATTGCCAATTCTGGCGACTTCTGGGGTAAGGTGAATTCAGCTTCGGTCCTGCCCACCGCAAAATGGAACCAGTCACGGGCACCTTCGTACAAGTCTCCCTCGTGAGCAAGATCTTTATTTGGATTGCCCACATAAAGTTGGGAGTATCCAAACTAGCGAGTAAAGCGACTCGGAATGTATGGCTCGATCCGACACCCGAGATCTTGACGATACACCAAGTATCCGGGACGGATGTTGAGAAGCCATCAGAACGCTCCTGCAGATAAAGTAGTGAACTTACTTGCTCCTGCGGCGTCCTTCAGCCTCAACCCATATCCTCCGCCGGGGAAGTCGGGGAAACACCTGAAGATCTCGTAGTTCTGAAAGCCACGAAGAGTCTTCCGAATTTGAGACATATAGTTCTGCTTCCATGAAGAGCATTCATACAGCTCTACAAAGAAGCACTTTTCGCCCGAACGCCGCTCTGGTGCACTCATTAAAGAAGGACAGTGCAAGATAAGCCACGCCATCAAATAGGTGTAGGGCATCTCCACCCTAGGGTTTGGAGTTTTTGGCTGGGCAGTCTCTTTCGACTTGCCCTTTCCTTTCCCCTTGACCTTAACAGTGGGAAGGAAATCACGACAAAGCACCCGCAGTCCATGCTATAAATTACACACCATGGTGGGAAGAAGTCTAAGGGGTCGGCTGTATGCAAGAACAACAGCTGGATATACCACGGTCATTGCAATTGCTTCCTTGGACAATGACGGCACGACGCATCTCTTAAGCCACATCATCAAAAACCCGGCAATGAGACCTCTGTTGGAAACCGGAAACTGGGCCTGATAGTGATAGCTTTTGAATGAAGTACCGGGACCGTATCCATTCTCATTGGATTCCGTGGTATAATACAAACGGTAATGGCCCCTGGCTACACGTTGGTCGATCTCTGAAATAGGGACAGGAGAATGACCATGGATAGTGGCCGAGCTATCCTTAGAATTTAAGTTGGCGAAGAGATACTCGGCCCGTTTCTTGTGGCCGATACCGTGATTACGAGCACCTGTCAGGTCAGCACAAATATGATAATGGCACATCATCTCCCAGTACGTGACGTAGATGCGCTCATCCTTAGCTATCAACATGTTTAACTCCTAAGTGGTGGGGATATACTCCTCATAAGGGACTTCGCCCGTTGAGAGCCCAGAAACTTCAAACATCTCGTGGAGAGTGAACCCTAGCTCACCCACTGGTGTAAAGAGAGTACAATTCTCAGGGTTATACATCTCCAAGAGGCAGAAGAAATGATATGCGCTCTGCGGGAACCCGAATTGGACATTCCTGATGGCTTTATACAAGCCAATATCCTTTAAAATGGGCTCATGGGAATCTAGCATGTACTGAACGAGGCGGGCCCACCACATATTACTAGAAGAATGAACCCAACCAGGCATCCTGAAGTCGCTAGCCGGGTACTGACCACCCTTTGCCAGGAACCCACTTAAGAAAGTTCGTGCGCGGGACGGGACTTCTCCCACTGGAAGCTCCTTACCAAACCGGCCTAGAAGCAAGCCAGTAATGCATCTGGGGGGACCATCTTGATGAACCCCTTGTGCACCAAATTTACCTGTTGGGACGCCATCTTGCTCTTGAGTTAGTCCCCACTTTAATTCCCGAGGTATCGCCAGCCTCTGAAGATAGACCAAGGGATAGCTGCGATCCATTCTAGGCAGAAACATCAGCATTTCGCCTGAGTTATATAGCCAAGCGCTCTCCTCTTCAGAAAGGATCTCATCTAATTGATCAATCTGGTCTCCAAAGAGGAAGGCAGGTTTCTCCATCGCCTCTCTATTTGAAGTTTCGAAGGCTGCGTCAGTTATGATTTCTCGCGCAGTAGTGGGGTGATACTTGATCAACTTCTCCTTGCGCTCTTTCGGGTCTGGCTTATATGAAGCCAAGATAGTGGTGAAATGAAATTGGCCTGAAGAATCAGAACCCCCAGCAAAGCCAAAGTAGTTCTTGTGGGGAGGAGCCTCCACCGAATACCCTACTGCAAAAAGAAGCACCAGAGTTAGAGAAGTTTTTATAAGACAGAAAAATTCTCTAAGTAGGGACACGCGAAGCTAAAAATTAGAACGCGCGAAGCTAAGAATAGCGCCGCGCGAAGCTAAAGATTAGACCGCGCAGAAGTCAAAATAGCCTCGCATTTCAGCGCGACTGCTACTTGAGATAGCCTCGCGTTTCAGCGCGACTGCTACTTGAAATAGCCTCGCGTTTCAGCGCGACTGCTACTTGAGATAGCCTCGCGTTTCAGTGCGACTGCTACTTGAAATAGCCTCGCGTTTCAGCGCGACTGCTACTTGAGATAGCCTCGCGTTTCAGCGCGACTGCTACTTGAAATAGCCTCGCGTTTCAGCTCGACTGCTACTTGAAATAGCCTCGCGTTTCAGCACGACTGCTACTTGAAATAGCCTCGCGTTTCAGCACGACTGCTACTTGAAATAGCCTCGCGTTTCAGCGTGACTGCTACTTGAAATAGCCTCGCGTTTCAGCGCTACTGCTACTTGAAATAGCCTCGCGTTTCAGCACGACTGCTACTTGAAATAGCCTCGTGTTTCAGCGCGACTGCTACTTAAAATAGCCCCGCGCTTTAAACGTGAGGATGACGTGATAACTTCGCGTAAGAAGAAAGTTAGAGACTTTTCTTCTTCTCCAAGCCTTACAGCAGGAGTACGGCGATATCGCCGGTGAAAGAGTTGATTGATTGGTTAAAATCAAGCCAAATCACTCTAGAAATGTTCTAAAGAGTCTCGATGGAGAGATTCTTACCCCCGATAGGCGAAATATGGGCTGGCGCGTCGCTCCCATGACCGCCGCCACCACTGCTTGCGCCAGTCGCCGATGATGGAGCCGCTCGAGAAGTAGCACGAGTTTTGGGTGTCATTGCTGAGGAAAATCGACTGAAAATCTGGAGAAACTCGGTCGGAAGAAGATCGGGTCGCCTGAACTCTGATTGCCTGAATCTCTAAGTTTCTGGAAAATTCTCAAATAAAGTGAGAAGGATAAGGAAGAGAGATTTCATTTAAAATGAAAGAAACCGCCTCTTGGAATTCGGCGCGAGTTTCGGAGAAAGTGACTGGTCAGTTACTCTCCAAAATGCGAAGCTATTAGCCTCGCGCGATGATGGAAAATGCGAAGTTGTTTAACTCTGCGCAACTATACAAAACGCGAGGATAGCCTGGTGCCTTAGCTTCGCGTTCCTATGGAAGAACTTGGATTTTTGGCGAGTGCAATTGAGCGCTTCCATCCAAGTTAAGATGGTTCCTATCAGATCATTTGGGGTATTATTGATCTAAGTTACGCAAATAAGCCTTAGAGTATTTTACCAAAATTATTAACCATCGATTTGTTGAGCAAGCAAGTTTATTGAAGCCGACAGATTGAGAGAAAAATAATTTGCTCCTTATTCATAAAAGAAGAGATTACAAAGAGGGAGTTATAGCTCTCCCAAAAAGCTTTTTTACATGATCAATAACTGAACAGTAAGACTTCTCGACGGGGTGTTGAAGCTCAGTTCCCTGGTTCACATGCAAAAGAACTCCAGGTTTCTCAACGGGGTGTTGAAGCTCAGTTCCCTAGTTCACATGTAAAAGATCTCCTCTGCAAATGTCGATTAGGATTTGTCATCCGAAATGAAGCACGAGAGGAAAGGGAAGTGCTGCATTGAAGCACAATTCTGAACTGCAAGTGCTGCAGCTCCCTATTTTACAGCTCCTTCAGGAGTTTATCTCTCGGAGCCAGAGCTTGAAACCTGCAATTATGTTGTAAAGCATATGCTTCTGGCTTCCTTAGAGTTACTTTTGCTGATGAAGAGACCTGCATACATTTGTCTTCAGAAAGGATTAAACTTACTGCAAAAAGAACAGAGTTTCTTAAAATGTGAAAACGCGAAGCTAAGTTAACTCCGCGTACAGTTGAAGAAATATCCTCGCACTTTAAACGCAGAGGATGACGCGATAACTTCTCGTAAAGGAAGGATAGAGTTTCTCTCTACTGTTTCTTTCTCTTTCATAGCCTAAGGGCATGGAGCGACTGCTATTCAAAGATAGCCTCGCAAATCATCGCGACTGCTAATCAAAGATAGCCTCGCAATTCATCGCGACTGCTAATCAAAGATAGCCTCGCAATTCATCGCGACTGCTAATCAAAGATAGCCCCGCAATTCATCGCGACTGCTAATCAAAGATAGCCCCGCAATTCATCGCGACTACTAATCAAAGATAGCCTCGCAGATTCATTGAGACTACTAGTCAGAAAAGCCCCGCATTTCAAGCGCAGGGACGACGCGATAACTTCGTGGAGAACGGCGATCTCGCCGATAAAGTAAACAATTGGCTGGATTAAACCAAGCTAAAAACACCTCAAAGAATGGTTCTTAGAAGACCAAAAGTTAAGGTTTTTACCTTCGGAAGACGCTGCATAGACTGGTTCGCTGTTGTGTCTACCTTCACGGCTGCTGCCATTAACGCCGGCCAACTTGCGAAAAGCCAAACTCCTCTGGAGAGACATCCTAATGATGAAAATCTATGGAGAATTGAACGAAAATCAGTTGAAGATCATTCGGCAACATGAATCACTCGAGTTCTCAGAAATTCTTCGGATGAGATGAAGAAGAAGATGAGTCGGGAGCTCTATTTAAACAAAAATTCCGTCGCTTGGTATTCGGCGTAGAAATTCAGGGTAATTAATGACATAATTACTCATTTCACTGAAGACGAAGTGAAGCTGATTAGTTCCGCATAAGTGAGCAATAACGCGAGATAGACTTGGTATTCTAACTCCGCGTTTTCAGTTTGAAGATCCAAAGTATTTCAAAATCTGTTTCAAAATCTGCTAAGTTCGAAGCCATTTTGAAAATTTTGGAGGGGGTTCTGTTGGCAGTGAAAATTTCTAAGTTAAAAGGATTTTTCACAACAGAATGCGGAGCTAATTCAACAGCCCCGCGTTTGGTTATATTAACTCTGCGTTTGAATAAAACGCGGAGATGTTTAATAGCTCCGCGTTGATTCCGCACTATGGCTAGTATTAGCCTCGCGTTTGAGCAAAACGTGGAGATGATCAATAGCTCCGCGTTAGCTCCGCGTTTTGGTTATTTAGTGCCGCGTTTTGATGCGATTAAAAGCTCCGCGTGAGCAGATAACCAGAATCTCAAATTGGTTGAGATTATGATTTTGGGCCTATCTAAATACCCGAATCAAATCCAATCAGAATTCCATCAAGACTAAGATATTTGATTGGAATCCCTGATGAATCCGAGTTCTATTTAGATAGAAACTCTTGCATTAACCTGGGGCTATAAATACCTTCCTGGTGAAACCCTAGGGATCTTCTTTTCAGCAATTGAGATATTTTTCTGAAATCTTGGAGAATTCGAGTTACGCACAGAGCCTTGAGTTCGTGAAGATCAGAGAAAAATCACCATCTTCTTTCTGGAGTTCTTGAGAAGTTCGAGTTACGCGAGAGAGCCTTGAATAAATCAAAATCAGAGAAGATCGTCTATAGTCAGCCGATATCTTCGACAGAGAAGAGTTCAACAATTCGATCGTCCAAAGGAGCTGCTCGACAGATCCCATCGCCACTGATCCCACGTTTATTTTTGTAAAAGAGAGCGATAAATATAAATCCTCTCGTTTGTTCTTCTTTTTAATCTTGTTCACTTTCATTGTAATTCAAGATTATTCAATGGAAGGAAGCAAAGGAAATTTTGCAGCGAACACATACATATACACTACAAGAAAATAGGGTATTTTGCGATGGTTGGTAAGCGTTGCCTTAGATATCTAAACCGTTGCTAAATTTATTTGCAACGGTTTTAACATCCGTTGTGCTTGCCAGCGTTGCAAATAATAATAGCAATAGTTTCGATTAAATATTACTACGGTTGTTTGAACTGTTCCGTAAGAGTATATTTACAACAGTTACATATAGCCGTTGCGATATTCAATACAACGGTTATTATAGCTGTAGCATTAAACCATTGCAACTCAATAGTAACGGTTGTAGATAAATGTTACAATATTCTTGCAACATTTATCAGAAATTGTTGCAATTCATACTAACCTTTTACAATGTTTATGTAAACTGTTGCCAATTAAATATGTCTATTACAATGGTTTAAACAACCGTTGCTAGTTATGCATATTTTTAACAATGGTTATAGAAACCTGTTGCCAATTGAACTTGTCTATTACAATGGTTGAAAAAACCATTGCTAATTATACTATTTTATTATAATGGTTTTAAAAATCGTTGCAGTAGGTTATATTAATTTGCAATAGTTTAAAACCGTTACTAATTTATTGATAACTGTTAGCAAAACAATATTGCATACTGAATAATAATACTTACTAGTAACCGTTGCTAACTTTTTTGCAACGTTTATGGGATATCACAAGTAACAAATTATAACATTTACATAACCGTTGCGATTATAAATATATATCTCACTGCACAATATTATTCCCTGTACACAAATATAATTCCCTGTACACAAATATAATTACCAAATATTTAACAAATGTACATCAACAACAATAACACACCAATATAATTACCAAATATTCATCAAATGTACATCAACAACAACAACATGAGTCCTTTTAAATGTCTCCAACTTGTTGGACTAGGCATTCATATATGAAATTGATATTAGTAATTTAAATAGAATACTAAAGACAAAAATAAAGTTAACGATCGTAACATATATAATAACATTCAAAAAAATTAAATACAAACAATTGCTCTAAATCAAAAACTACAAATTGAACTCAAAAACATAACTATGGATGTTCTTTTGTTCTGAATCAAAAACTACAAATTGAACTCAAAATCATAACTATGGATGTTCTCACAATAATAACAAAATGTACTTAATAAGTTTTACTAGATGAAATTAAATAAAAGCTTCATGCATTGTCACTTTCCATGCCGTTAGCATCTTTGCCTCTTTCTATATTAGGATTATCATCATCTTGGTCTACCTACAAAACAAATTTATAAGAATAATTAGAATAATAAAACTTGAAACTATATACACACATACTATATGAATTCATAAAAAATATAAATTCCAGAATTAATAACTTGCATTTATAATAAATGAAACTGAGATTTACAAAAATAACCAATCTGGTCAGAATTATCTGTGTCAGTAGATGTATATTGTTTTAGTTTCTGAAAGGCACTTTCTCCTTGAAGATGCTGTGAGACAGTAGGTAGAGGACTAGTAAATAAATCTGATATCTGGATTTTGGATTAACTTGCTTTATTTGAGCTAATATGTCTTGCAATCCATTCATCATCATTTCATACTTCCTCTCCATTTCAGCTACTCTCTGTTCTCTAGCAAGTAGTTCTATGATGGCATCATTAGATAGAGAGGTCATTGTTGGTTTTCCTAAATTTGATTGTGTAACACTCTTTCCATATTGTGGTACTCGGCCGGGATGGTATTTGAATACTTTCTCTATAAATTTGTCCCTGGCTATTTTGTTTTCGGATGTTTCTGATGACTGTGCAGTTATCTGGTCTAACTCAGACTTCAAATAACATAAAAAAATTATATTAATATTTTTAAATTTAACATTCCATATATATATTTGGAAATGAAAAAAATAATTCAAGATACCTTAGTTTCATTATCAATATTTAATGTTCCATCTTTTCTCTTGTGAGTCAAGATAAACATGTCCACTTCATCTGGTGATTTCTCATTTGGCTGTCTCTTCTTCTATTGAATAAGTACAAACCAAAATAAATTAATATTCCATAATTTTATTATCATAAGTGTATTAAAAAAAATTAAAATATACCTGTTCTTCTCGAACTCTAGCAAAACTTTTAGAACCCATTGTATGCGTATATTTTGACCTTTTCCTATTGTTAGTGTTCTTCTCACTTTCAGCCTACAATCAAATTGAAGATAAGAATCGTATGCATGTATAAATTTAATTTGATAATTAACTTATGATTATATAAGTAAGATTATGTACCTTAGATTTCTCTGAACTCCAATACTTTACCATGTGCTTCCATTGTTGCATTGGTACTGAAATGCGTCGATCATTGATTGCAGCTGATCTCCGTGTGTGATGGTTAAAGTGTTTCTTTTTCAATCGACTTTTCCAACACCGCTATGCTGATCCAATTGTAATTAATACCCATTTTTTTGCAGCTTCGTCAATAATAAACTTTTCCTGCAACATAATAATTTTTAATTATCAACTTATAATGGACATGTAGATAAATATCATAGTTTTGTACGCAAATATTACATTAACCATTTTCCACAATTCAGTTTTTGTTTTCTTGGAGACTGCATGCCAGGTCTTAATGTCAAAAGGGAGTAACATTGCATTCCGAGCTAATGTTCCCAAGTATGAACTTAAATTTGCAACATCCTTACTTGGACCAATTGGCTGGTTCTTATCATTTAAAATAATGACTGGTCGAGCACTCTCATTTCTCCCTACTATCTTCAAGCATCTAGTTTCTTTCCTGACATTCCTCTCTGAAAGAATTTATTCCACAATACAAATCTTAAAGTTAGAATACTAGTTAAAAAAATTATACAAATTTCAAAAAATTACAATCTCAAGTATTACTAAATTACTAGCCTTTACCTTTGTTGATTGTGTTGATATCTCCGGATGTAGATGGATGTGCATCATCTTGGGTATTTGGGTTAGAAGATTGAACTCCATTTTCTTCTTCATTTGACTTTAAACCGTCAGACTTTTGATTGTTCTCTGCATTCTCAACATCATGATCACTAGAACTTGAGAAAATCAGTGCTATAGTCAGAATCTGATCCCGTGCCACTAGTAATATGAGAATTTGTACTCCGTCGAGACCAAATTGGAATCGTACATTTTCGTTGACTTGCATGTTCTAATATTTTTTGTTTACCTTTGCTCGCCATGAAAATCTCCTGTAAATAAAACAATATAAAGCTAATTATATCATCATTAGCACCTTAACTCATTTATGTACATTAAAAGTAGAACACATATATATAAGTGAAATACTAATAAATACCCTATGTGTTTACCTCTAGTACTTGATAATTGTCAGCTATCAGAGATAAACTTCAGGAAAAAGATATTCTGTATTTTTCCATTCAAAGAATAAACAACATATAATTAATATAAAAAAGCAAGGACATAGTGCTCAAAGATATCTGATTTCAATAAACTTCAATTTGCTATATTGATGATAACTTCACATATTAGGCTCAAAACTACCACTGCACAACTGCAAATAATAATGATAATGATGCAATACATAATATAATTACTAAAAGAAAGGAGTTAAAGAACAACTTAATCTCTAAATTAAAAAAAAGAACCCACAACAGAAACATAACAGATAGAAAAACCACATAACATCCCAAAATATTGATAATGTACTAAATTAAAGACAGTTAACAAATAACACATGTTTATATAAACATACTTCAAATTTACAACAGCTTGTCTAATATCATGTTTAATTAAATATTAGGAATATATAAGCCACATTACAAAGTAGGATCAATTGTCATCTAGCATATTAATGTGATAGATCCATATCCATGTCAATTTGCACAGGCTCGTCAAACATTCCCTTGATGTCTCTTGGTATTGTTGTAATCACACTATACCAATCTTCCTCAATTGGATCTTGCACGTAAAAAACTTGATGCACTTGAGAAGCTAAGACAAAGGGATCATTTTCATAAATTAATCTTGTGATGTTAACTAATGGAAGGTTAAATTCATCTCTCCTCCATTGAAACCAATCACAGTTGAAAAGAATGAACTTATGGAAGCCATAGTAGTCCAGCTCAATGATTTCTTTTACTACTCCATAATATGTGACGTCACCAATAATAGGGTTTTTATCCCTGGTACTTGCGAAGCTAGGAGTAGATGCTGTGATACCAACCCCACAATTTTGGGTTGCCTTTCCAACATCATGATTATAAACTCAAAATCTATAACCATTAATGCATAGCCTTTATACTTTTTAGCCACGAAATTTGGTCCACGGGATAACCATTTGATCTCATCCGAAACTTGTTCATTTCTAATACGATCTTGAAACCACTCCACGAATTCTTGACTGTGTCCATGTGCTCTAGACCATGACTTTGATCTACCACGATTTATTTGATTTGCCATAATCTCCCGATGTTCTCTGCATGAAGAGATTTGTATTTATTAGTTATCTGAAGTCCTAAACCCAATAATAAGTTAAATGATCTTGGTGTTATACAAGTTCTTACTCAAGATATGAGCTGATTAAATCACAGTTGAACAAAACATAGCGATGACCCTGTCTCCAAGTAATCTCATTTAAGGTAAACATCTCACAAGTTCCCAGTGGCTGACCAATGATGGATTGAGTGTCTGAATTTTGGTGTCCACTATCAATAATATCAAGATTCCTTGATGTTCTAGTAAACCTTGTATCAACATCATCATCTAAATATCTTGAACAAAACGTCAAACATTCCTCAGCAATATAGCCCTCAGCAATAGAGCCCTCCGGTCGACTTCTATTCCGAACATAAGATTTAAGAACTCCTAAATATCTGTCATAGAAAAATAATTTATCAATTAATAATTTAGATATATATGTTTACTAAGTAATAAATTAGATTATTACCTTTCAATAGGATACATCCATCGAAAATGAACAGGTCCTCCAAGTCTCACTTCATGTGCTAAATGAAGGGGTAGATGTATCATTATATCAAAAAAAGATGGAGGAAAAATCATTTCGAATTTGCAAAGTATCTGCACAATGTCACCCTCCAATTTATCAAGTTCTTCATATTTAATAACTTTAGAACAAAGATTTCTGAAGAAATCGCCAAGTCTAATTAATGGCTTTGCAACATTGATAGGTAATGCTCTACGTACGGCGAGCTGGAGTAAATGATGCAATAAAAAGTGACAATCATGACTTTTTAGTCCAGTAATTTTATAGCCCTTGGTTTGCACACAGCGAGATATATTGGAAGCATATCCATCTGGAACTCTCACTCCTTTTAGTACTTTACAGAAAATATTTTTATCACTTTGATCCATAGAGAATGTAGCAGGTCGTAAATATGTTTTACTAGATTGTCCCTCCTGTGGATGTAATTCATGTCTAATACCAATCTCTTCCAAATCACGTCGTCCTTTCAAATTATCTTTTGTCTTACCTGCCATATTTAAGAGTGTTCCAATTATATTATCAACTACATTTTTTTCAATGTGCATGACATCAAGATTATGGCGTAATGCATTGAACTCCCAATATGGGAGTTCAAAAAAAATGCTTCTTTTCTTTAATGGATTCTTCCCTGTATCTTTTTTCTTTTGAGTCTTTCCAAAAATATTCTGTAGACTAGCTGAATATTTTAAAATATCTGAACTCGATATCAAAGGTAGTGGATCTCTAATTCTTTCCCCTAAAAAAATGACTCCGCATCATGGCGCCACTCAGCATCTAGAAACCTTTGACTTCCATGGTAGCAAAATTTTCTACTGCTATTCAAATATATTGATTTTGTGTTGTAACAACACACAGGACAAGCTAATTTTCCTTTTGTGCTCCATCCAAAAAGTATAGCATATGCAGGAAAGTCATTTATTGTCCATAAAAGTGCAGCACGCATGACAAAGTACTCACGCTTCGATGAGTCATAAGTTTTAATACCAACGGTCCATAAATCTTTCAACTCATCTATCAATGGTTGCAAATAGATATCAATATTATTTCCGGGTGATTCTTTCCCAGGTATTAGAAGGGCCATTATGAAGTTGGAAGGCTTCATGCACAATGATGGTGGTAAATTATACGGCATCAAGAGTACAGGCCACATACTATACTGAACACTTATTGTTCTGAATGGGTTAAATCCATCACTTGCTAAACCAAGGCGTACATTGCGAGTTTCAAATGCAAACTCGTAATTGAAGCTGTTTAACACTTGCCAAGCCTCAGCATCAGCCGGATGTCTTAATTTACCATCCTTTATGCGCTCCTCTTCATGCCATCTCATTAACTCAGCAGTTTTTGAACACATGAATAGCCGTTGGCGCCTTTTTTTAATAGGAAAATGACGTAATTTCTTTTTTGCAATTTTTTTACCTTTTGGTAGTGAAATATCTCCATGTGCATTGTCTTTCATTATGTTGTTATCTTCATCAGTAATCCATCGACATTCACCACATATATGACAAAAATTTGAGTCTGCATGTTCCTTCCAAAATAACATGCAATCGTTTTTGCAAGCATCAATTTTTTTCGAATCTAGCCCCAATCCTCGCATTATACTACGAGTCTGATTAAAACTTTTTGGAATTGTTTTTATATTTGGAAATGCCTCATTAGAAGCTCCAGCATTGCAGTGAAGGACACATTGGACCATCCATGAAGACACTTTATAAGGAACATTCTAACAATGAAGGTAAGTTTTGTTATTGGAGCTCCTGGATATAATTCCTGTTCACAATGTTTTAGCAGGCTCTGAAGCTTCTCCAAATCATTATCCAACACATGATCAATGCCATCAGAATTATTGCCATCTTCGCCTCTCTCAAGACGTTCATAGATGCAAGGATATGCATCATATAACATCTCCTCAATATTATTATCCAAGAGGGATTTTTTTTTTGTATGATCTTCTCTACCATCTGAAAATTCAGTATTATAAGATCCTATACCCTCTCCATGGAAATGCCAATTCTTATATGTTGGATCAATACCTTTAATTATTAAATGACTATACACATCCTTTTCACTTTGCCATGCACAATTGTTGCACTCTTTACATGGGCATAAAATGTATCCTTCTTGAGTTGTATTAGTCAGAGCAAAATTCAGAAAACTTAAAACTCCATCAATATATTTTTGGGTGGTTCTATCACAATGCATCCAATTTTTGTCCATTTCTTGTTAGACTTTTATCTGTAAATTAAAAATAATGAAAATTAGCAATATGTTAGTGATTACATTAAGTAGCACAAAGTGATACATTAAAAAAAAAACCTTATTACATTATGATTTAAAAATACTTAATTATTTAGTAAAAAAACTAAAAGTAAACTAACATTTCTAAAATATCTAGTATTATAATTGATCATAAAACTACTTATTTTTCATAATCTTGAACCTATTACAGGAAATAGCATTAAACTTGGCTTATAATTTTCTTTAGAATATGCATTATAGGGATTTATAAACAAAAAAATTATGTGTATGTGTGAACCCCTTGCCATATGTTATTACAAGGCCAGGTTCTGTAAGCAGGTTTCCAACACAACAAGGTTCTCGAGCTATCACCTTACTTCTTACCTTTAAAACTAGTACAATTACAATATACTAGATAATTAAATCACTGCTATTCGAGGGAACCAAAGAATAATAACACATCGCATTAAATAAATAAAAATTGGTTTCAACACCCATGTTACTACCTACAACCAGTGCAATCCATTAAATAGTTGGCACTTTAACCTTGACTTCACTGAAATTAGTTATCAAAGGAGATGGTAATCATGATATTATAAAGGCAAATAGTTATGAAAGCAATCATGGTTTCAACTTAATCTACTATTTGATATTTATAAGAACTACAAACTATTTGTTTGGGAAACAAAAAAGAATTTCAAATAAATTGTACCTAATTCAGTTAAATGATATTATGCTCAAAGGAAAAAAAGACTTTTTTTTATTCTTTCTGCTTGTGCCAAAAATATGAAATAACTTGAATCAACTAGAATATATTCTTTAATTTGAAAAGAAATTATTTCACATAAACTAAAATTTTTCTGTAAGAAGAAATAGTATACATATGGAATAAATTGAATCAACTAGAATATATTCTTTAATT